>OMOV01091862.1:5330-19514 GCA_900312565.1 Beryx splendens
CACACACACACACACACACACACACACACACACACACACACACACACACACACAGCACACCCACATGCACAATTGCAAGCACACACACACACATGCCCACGTGCGCACACACACACACACACACACACACACACACAAGCCCACACACAGACACGTAGTCAACCTCTCCGCATAGCCAACGGGAGGTAATCAAAGCCTTGATATGCTCTAACCAGATCCATTAAGGAGCTAATAAAGGCTCTGGATGAGTTAATTAATGACCCCCTAGAACATCATCTGCCTCCAGTGCTACTGCTCAGACGGCTGCCTCTGAATTTCACCGAGCAAATCCCAAATCAAAACAAAAACAAGCCGCGCTCGGGTCCGATTTAGGGCAAATCCGGGTATTTGGCTGTCAGCGCTATACAGAGGAACAGGAGAGGTGACTGAAGCGGCGTTGTTTGGGTGGCGAGGCGTGCGCACGTTCGTCCATTTGCCGCCGCGTTTGCGCGCACTTCATCATCCGCGCACTTGATACGCAGCGTGCCACTACAAGAGGACTATTTCTACAGAATGCCTCACAGACACCAACAACTAATTGACACTAATGTGCAAAAAGGACGGGAGGGAAATCAAGCAAATCAATTAATAAAGCGTTTCATTCATCCCTCGATTTCGGTGAGGCCTCGCGGAAACTTCACAGCTACTTCGGAAAGCAGCCACTCTCCGTTCCCTGCCTCTGCAGATAATGCTGTCAGTCCCTTTTTGATAGAAACACTTTGCATACGGCTTCACACATGGCTAATTGGTTTTTTTAACTCGGCGGTGCTTCTGCGCAACCCTTCTGACTTCTGTAATTAAAATGAACACAAAAAAAAGAACACGAAATTTTTTAATTTTGAAAGGTTTTTCTTTTCCTCTCCCTCCTGAAAAGATCACGATAATTCACGCGGCTGAGGAAAGTTTGATTGCATGTCATTCTTGGCAGCCGATTGTTGCGACGGTTGTTTAATTTCATGCAAATGTTGAAATGCGACTTGACTGGTCTTTGTATTGTCTAAGAAAACCTGGAAAGACACAGTGCCAACGTGAGTGATTTGTTCATTCAGTTTGCTCAGAGGTTCAGTTGCTGGCGTGTGGGTTAGTGGCTCAGTTGCTGCATCGGATTAAAGCAATCATTCAGTCTCTTAGGCCGTGCCACCTTTTAGTCAAATGGCACAGTACAAATGTGAGCGAGTTGTTCGTTCAGTGGGTTAGCAGTTCATTTAATGAACCAATTCTGTGTATCGGTCAGCGAATGTTTTACCTGTTTCCGAGACAATTGAGTGGACGCAGTGGCCACCCTATTCTGTCAACACCGGACGGCTCAAAAGAGTGAAGTATTATGCAATTTCAATCAGGAAGACTACCTAAATCATTCATTCATGCTTTCTATTTACCCAATCAGAGTTGGCGAACACTCTCCCCCTCTTTTTACCAGAGAACCAATCAGAGTTAGCCGTCACTTCCCTGTCTTTTTCAGAGAGCCAATCGTCTAAGTGACGGGAGTATAAACACATCACCTATGCTATTGTGCTACTCACAGAACTATGCTGTATGCTACTGTCATTCCAGGCGCTTTGCTTCCCGCCGTTATTCCTAAATCAGTGAGTTGGAGGAAGTCCAGCAGCAGGTAATTTTGTGTAGCCACACTTCCAGTTCAAACAACAGAGGTCTGGGGAAATTTAAACACAATAGTTGGTTTGAAAATGGTGGAAACACCGGGCTGAATTCAAACCAGTCAAATTTTGTTGTCGGATTGTTTACTGTTGTTGGATTAACAAGGAGGATGCCACAGTTAGCTAGCTACCACTAACTGTAAGGTTAGCGAGGTGCAAACAACAAATCATATTAGGGACGAGAAATGGCTCAATCAGCAGTAAAAATCAAGAACAAGAACAAGCATAGCCTTTTGTGAATTAAACCTTCTAATAAATGACCAGACGTCACCGAGGCTTTAGGAGAGATAAAGGGAGCGGCCATCACGTTAATCGATGGCTTTCCACTAGCAGTGTGTACCAAATGTCACAATAAAACAGACATATTTTGAATTTGTGCTCTTATATCACTCAAAAAGTTGGAATTTACTGTTTACGGTCGCAAAGTGTGTTCTCGTTATCTGTCGTAAGGCGAGAACTAAATTAGGCAAAAGTGCCTTCATGCACTCGGCTCCCACTCCATGGAGCTCGCCGCAAAAATGATTTAAAGTTGAGGCAGCTGGTCTCTCTTGGTGAGTTTAAACTGTTAATGAAGGATCTTGTGGCAGATTCCATGAGGTGCTGTCTTTGCTTTTAGCTAAGATTTAAATAGGCTTTGGCCCATGTGCCTGCTGGTTTGATATTGGACTCCTGCCTACTGGAGTTCTTTTTTTATTTTGCTCTCGCTCTTCTATGTGACTGGCTGTATTTTTCCTTTGCAAATGTTGTGTTTGTCTTGATGCTGCTGTCTTGGCCGGGTCTCTATTGAAAAAAAACCCCTCATAACATATCTTGATCTCCGCGGGACTACCTGGTTGAATAAAATAACATAAACAATAGAGGGAATTATGTTTTCACCTGTCTAGGCCTATCTGATAGCAAGGAATAAATTGAAAGCACCAATATATACTCACTATTTTCTATTTGTTACATCACCATCTCTCTTATAAGAGGTTTGAGAGCATTCTGGGCCACAGTTTGTGTATGTCGGGGGCTAGTCATGGATCATTCAAGCTTTGGGAATGCAAAATAGGCAGATATGTTAATTAAATAAATTTAAATCTATGTTTAAAAAACAAAATAATGGATGCTTGATTTGTTGTATTTCTCTCTGTGTGTCTGCTTATGCCTTTTCATCGATCTAACTTTAACAAATTCAGTGCAAGTAAGATAAATTAGGCATACCTGAAAACTAATTCCACTTTGGAAAACGATATTGAATTGAATTTTGGCCGGGCCAGGAATAATCCTCATCTCCCTATATTGCAGCAACAAGCAACCCGATGCAAACAAAATGTTTAACGTCTTCTGCTGTTAACTGGCGGAAATGTGAGGTGACATTTGACCCATCTTGGTGGGAGTACGGCGTGTGATTGAATTCTTTTACTGGATTGGTTTTATTGGTTAGCTTCCCACTGACCCCGAGGGCAGAAATAAATAGATTCGCTTATCAATACATATCTATGTGCTTACACATGGGTGACCCCCAACCTTGAACCCAGTAACTTATGGATCTGGACGGATCTGGATCCCCTTGTAATTGTCCAGCGTTTCACCAGGAGAGGGAGAGAAAGTATCCTGCCTGGGGCCAGCATATGATACACACCAACGCTCTCTCTCTCTCTCTCTCTCTCACACACTCTCTCTCGCTCTCATGACATTTAGGGATGTGCTGGCTGGGCAGGCTGGGTTTGCTTGTTTACAGGGTCGTTAACTCTTTGCCATCTCCGAGTCCCTGCGCCCGACAAAATGTGGTAATTATGGCCCACAGAGAGGCTCTGGTGTATGGTGAGATGCTGGAATGAGAGGAGCTATGAGAAGTAGCTGCCATCACCAATATTACTGTTATTAAACCACATGGGCAGCATGGTAAATAAACCTAACTGAAATAAATGGCCCCTCTTACCTCTTATTTATCTCCTTCATGTATGCAGCCCCTCTTAAAAGGTTCCACTTCTCGTGTAAAAAAATAATAATACTAATTAATTACGTTGGCAGTTATTAGACACGACTGGGGAAACGCTCCCGGTGCGTTCATACATGCAGTTATCTATTGTGTTAACCCATCCCTGATGTTACCGGTCACTAGGAACGCAGAAGTGTTAAAAGGTTCCACACACATGCAAGCAAGGATGCACACAGGCATGTGCCCTGGGGGACATTTAAAAGGGATGTAGAAGAAGAGTACAAATTATTAAGTACAATCCTCCCTGTTAGGAAAAATGTACCTGCCTACCGTGCCCCCTGTTGAATTGAAACAATTTGCTCGGGACGGGCGGAGCGAGTCTTCCGAAGCAATGAGTGTCTTCGTTAATTCCAGCCTTTCTTCCTCTCCAGCCGGTAGGGGCGAGCGGCATGCGGAATGGGGAAAGGCTCCGAGCGGAGTGGCTTGCCTCCAAAGGAATGCACCGATTGCTTCAAGAGCTTCGTTTTGCTCATTCACTCACAGCTCACAGATAGTGACAAAGCGCCATTATGGGGCTGGGGAGTCCAAACTACGTTTTGACAAAGATAGTACCCAAATGTTCCCCGGTTGATCAACCTAGAGAATAGAATTAGCAGTCACTCACTGGCAGTAAGTAGTAAACAGTATTTGATTATATAGTTTCCAGACAAGTACAATGGAATTCCGAAACATAGCCTGATATGGTTTGATCAATACCCCCCCAGAACAGTAAATTTCAAGGTTACTCTGGCAAATTAAAAACCCCATCGCCGTTGCTTCCGCCATTACTGGAATTTCGAAACCCGCCATTCATTCTGGCCGCTCTCATGAACTGGCAACTTGCTGGAAGTACACTGAAATAGACTGTCTATAGTTAAAAGCCTCGGCGGCGGGCCGAGCTACGGAGTCGTGAAATGACTGCAGTTGCAAATATTATGATGCGGCTGATTGCGGTGTGCGGATGCCAAGCCCCTTTGTTATTGGCTTGCTGATAAGGCGGACAGCTGGCATTTATTTTCTCTTCTGCTTCTTTATAGCTTCCTCCTCGCCTGTTTGACTCGCGTGCAAACATACCTCACATGCCTCACAAGCTCTTCGAGGTACGGCACCATTTGATTCCGTAGCCTTGTTGCATGCTCACAATGGAGATGTTGAAGAAGAAAGCAGTGGATCTAAATACCTAACGAAACCGTCGCCAGTTTTTCAACCTCCGTCCTGGCTTTTTAAATCTCTAAAAGCTCTCAACATCCAGACTTATAGACTTACACAAAGTTTCTACTCCTCTTTCGTCCATGTTTCCTCCTTGAGATTCAGGGCCTGCTTGAAAAACATCATTGGTAGGGCCATCGCGATCGTTGGCGTTGAGGTCAATCATTCCACTGTGCATAAATATACAACCACCGGGGCAATGCAGGAGCAGCGTTTAGTCCAACAGGTACATAGGGTACTAACAAGTGGGCAGTGTGTGTGTGTGTGTGTGTGTGTGGATACTTTTCTGCATTCAAGTGAGAATTGCAGTGAGCAAGCCTGGGCAGACATGAGGTTTAAATACTGTATATCTAGGGGAGAACAGAGGTAATCAACTATCAATTCAACTAGGAATAGCCTCACTATACTGAGCCTTAAAAAAAAATCAAACAGAATCGTTTAGTATTCCTGGAGTGCATGATTATAGGATCGGATTATGTTTGCAGAATACGCCGAAGCTACTGTATATTTCATGGAGGAACATGTTGGAATGCTCACTTGCTCACTCTCACCTCTTTATGGGCGCAGTTAAATGCTTATTAGTAAGGCAGCAAAATGGCTGCAGAGTTGAGACGTGAAAGCAAAGTGAGATGTCTCCCATCCGAAATAAAAATGAGAAATTGTGGTACTTTTCAATGATTGTTGTCCATAATAAAAGTCCTCTGATGACAATATTATCACTTTTATAGTCCGGATTCACCATGATTTAGAGATGCTGACTATCTCTAAATAGAGACAATGAAATGCAGCTGTTAATAGAAACACAGTTGATGCCTGCACACCATAGTCTGCTTTAATGACTCTGATTGCAATTGTTATCTTTCATAAATATTCAACGACTACCTCACAGTATATCATTATTACCTTGGGAATTCAAGAATATAATTTCAAAACAGGAAATTGAAAAAACACGGTCAAGACCGCCGCCAGTATCCTCGGCAGCCAATCACAGCGATAAGCACCGTATCCCCATTCGTCCGCTCGTGATGGAAACTGATTGCGTGTTGACACAGAGGCTCCGGCGACAGACGGGGGGGGGGCCTGTGTGTGCAGCCTCACTTCCGCCGTGTAAAGCGTCTTACCGGCATGAATAAGTAAGAGAGGCACCTTCTCGTGCGCAGTCACACACACACACACACACACACACACACACTACAAACAGGATATATCTTGCGCGCCCATTTGCAAATCAATGTTACAAGGCTCTCAGGAAGGCACAATGGGACTGAATCTTTAATCCGCATTAAAAGCTTGTGTTCCCTGTTCTGTGGTAGAACTAGAATTAAAGCCAGTGGTAGGCAGCACGGCGATGGAGTCGTTGCATGCCTTCCCTTCATGGACGCCTCAAACCATGTTGGTCATTTTTTCCCCCAACATGTGCCCTATCTGACTTTAGCCGACCCTCGGAGGCAAATACTCCCACATACAGACACACGCATGCAGGCTTTTGCAAGCGTTCACACACACACACATGCAAAAGTTCATGCACACATACAGACCACAAGGAATGAAAATAGCTATTGTTAATGTTCCTTGCATTTCTGGGCCCGTTTTGTTCTTTGGGTGGTGTATTTTTCTTATTTCTGCGGGTAACTGGCCAAATGTGGATGAGGTGACGTCATATCAAGTTATTCTCAGCGCAGCGTTTGATAGCAGAAATTGTTTCAACTGTGTAAAACATCACCGGTAAAATGTCAGGTTTCGATGTCAGTGCCTCAGAATCAAAGGGGACTGCCTAAAAACACGGGATTACACCTGGTTGTGTGCCTGGTGCGCATTCTCGTCGGCTCGCATTGGGTCGTCTCGTCACTTTTTGGATGAGCTAGCAAAACCATAACCGTAAACAGAGATGATTTTTTTAATTTTTTTGTGATCATCAATTTACGAAAACACACTTAGATTTTTGCTCCATGTGTTGCTGCAACCGCGACTAGATTTTCATGACTGTTAAATTCTTAAATTGACTATCATAATGTTATACTGGAAAATATGTACAACTAAATAGTGTTCAACTATATTGTCATTTAGATAAATTATGTCCAACAACAAAAATCTACTCAGATGGGGGGGTCTGTATTCTGATATCAATGTAGGATCTTGCATCAATAGATGCTCAGCCCATACGGGCTTACAAGGCACAGACCAGAATTATTTCCATGTACACAGATGCAAGACCAAATATACAAATTATAGGAATACTTTAATAGAATATTATGTATAAGTTCATATATGACACACATTTAACCTAACTCATATTGAATGTGTGTGTTAGTTGGTCTGATGCAACCGTAAGACATTCTGCATTTTCAGTAAGGGCTGCGGGTCTCTGAGAAACAGGAAATCACTAACCGAGGTAGTGAGGGAAAGCAGGTACACCGAAAAAAAAAGTAAATTATAACACTTCGTCACAAAGTAAGTAACACTGTAAGAGCATCTCTGGGTGGATTTTTCCTTTGAACCACACACATAGACATGCATGCAGGCATACGCACACAAACATAAATACAGTACATGCACAAACACGCACACACACACGCACACACACACACACACACACAAACACTCCCCCCGCATTCTTGAGTTGACATGACTTGCACTGAATGGCAAACAGAATATCTGGAAACTGTCAGACAAACGGTGAGAGTTCCCGCCTTGGGAATTTCACCTCCAAGTCGTCGGCGGCGATGATTGAAAAGACACTCAGACGCCAAACGACCTCGGAACGCTTATTGTTTTCCTCCTGATTCATTACAAGCGTATTCCCACAACGGGCCGTACGTGCTCCGCTTACACCGCTCCGACGCAAAAAAGGCAAAGTTGAGTCCCAAAGTTGGGGCACATCACACCCAAGAGACATGCAAAGAGCAAACATAAATCTTGTAAATGTACTTGATCTCTGCTACAGGCATTGTTGTGCATTTCAAAGCGCGGGGAAGCTGGCGAGATTATGCGTGTGCGGCTTCCAGTAGGATATAAATGAATAGGCTAAGGATGGTTATTATACTGTTCAGAATTATACAGTGGAGCGTTGCTCGGCGATCGTTCTTAAGCATGCATATGCAATATTCTAAAAGTCCCCGGAGTTGCAAGAACAGCTTACAGTATTTGCAGTTAAATAGCTGTTAATTATTCAACATCGTACGGCTCTGTAAAGCGCTTGTGAGACGGCAACAAGTCAATTCTAAAGACTGCTTTAAGTGAAATCTACAGCGCTTTTGCATTCCCACACCTATCTCAGCCTGATCTGCACTGGGAAAGGAGATGAGTAATATGTTCTCTCTTCCTTGCCTTAACAATTGTAGTGGTGCCCTTGAGCAAAACACTTACCCCCCCACAGCCTGCATTAGAGACGAACCGTGGTCAACAGCAGAAGACTCTGGACGTACGAGGCAGCTCCGAGGCGTGAATACATGTAACTGTATGAATACTAAGCAGCGAGGTGGAAAACAAAACAGCACACATATGTAGTTGATGGAATGACTCTGGCCAGTCTGCAACACTCAGTTGGGATTTCTGATGATTGTATTCAATGATGATTCACTCTGTATTGACAAGCTTATCAAATGCGTTCATATTGTAGTCCAAATGTAATGACAGCAATCACTTGGAAGGATTAGATGAGACCTGAGTTAAGTTGTGATATCATCAGGTGGGGTACTTCGAAATATGATTGATGACTGTGAAGCAACTTTCACTATGATTATGGCTTTTATGTTGACAACTAACTAACAAGTGGATGTGGATGAATTGACTTGTTTATTTACACATATGCCACCATAGATTACGATTATTTTCCTGTTTTCTTTCCATTGCTTATGAACTGAAAACAGGGATGGGCACTTGTGCATTGTGCACTTTGTATTGGAACGCGGTATTTCATTGCAATCACAAACCTTGCATCCATTTCAGTCTTTCACCCTGAGGTGCCGAGTCTCATTGAGCATCGCTGGATAGAAACTTTGGATAGTTCCCGAGAGCCAGGAGAAATAATTTAACCTGTTAAAATATTAAGCAAAAAGTTTTATTCAGTTTCATGGTCACAATTTTATGGTACATTACTGCGGTAATGTATCAAATCAATATAAATAATTAGTGCCTTCTTAATCATTCATTCACTTAATTAAGGCTATTGAGCTAGGTCGGCGGAGATATTCCAAGTGTGTGGCTGCGGCTCCACTTGACATCCTTTGCTTTCGCTTTCACTCGAAGCCACGTCTCCTCTGTGCAGCCATGTTGTGGTGGCCATTTTGTGGAAAAATACGCAAATGTTGCCTTGGCACACTATTAGGGCTATTTCAGACAGTGACCAATAGCTGTTCCTAGACAACACTCCTATGTGTGTGGGGGCAAAATACCGGACGCCCTGCAAATAGGCAGTGTACAGAATAACACACATCGTGCTGCTTCCTGAGATGGAGTGTTCCTAGCTTGTGGCATGTAATTGTGTCAAAATTTAGCAGCTAAATGTCACAGTCTAACTACTGGTTCTGCACTTGCAGCAACACACTCCTGTGTAAGTGCAGCCACAATAGGTCTTCCTAATAGTTCCTTATGCCCGGGCCTTTCTGCCACAGTAAAAATGAATGGCTAAGCAAATAGTAAACAGTTTTGTCTTTGATCGCACACACACAGACACACACACACACACAAAAAACACACATACACTTACTAGTCGGGAGCGCTACACAGCACAAAAGGCGTGTGTATGTGATATCAGCATGCGCTCATCATACGCAACAGTGAGCAACATATAACAGCTTGCAAGTTAACCACATTCACAGTTATCAGGCCGGTCCGTCTCGTAATGTGCAGGGAAAATGAAGTGCACAATGTATTCAACAGCGGGGAGCGTATAAACAAAAGCCAAAAAAAAATAAAAATCAGGAGTTAAACAGCATTCGCACTACTGTTATGTGCCTCGGCGTGGATCGTACAAGCATTTGAAACTCCGTGTGGGTGATGGGACACAATGTTCCCACAAGAAATCCCATAATTTGATGTTTCACAGTCGGGGGTGTTACACTGTCTGCGGCAGCGCTCCGGAGCCTCCCGCGTCTGCCGAGACCCGAGTCGAGGTTTTTTTTTTTTTTTTTTTTTGTGAGCGTGAGTGTTAAAGGCGTAATATTTACATCGCTCGAGCTCGATTAGCTCGCGCTCATCAAGCCGCTCTCCGCCACTTGTGCACCGTCGATGGGGTCGGTGTCATCCTGAGGGAGGCCGCTCCCATTAGCATACAAATGATTAATGAGTGAGGGTGGATGGTGTTTTATTCGTCGGTGTTAACCCTGCTCTCTGAGAAGCTGAGTGAAGTTAAACCACGCTGGTGAAATGCAGCCCGCTTGATACCAGTGTCACCAGACATTGTGGTCCTTAGTGTTAGTGTCAGCTTCTACCCATCGAGCAGCTGACCTGGTTAGGGGTTCAATTCCCTCTGGGGCCACTTACCAGTACCATCCAATTTGCACGCACATACACTGCTGGACAATTCTATCCAAAGCACCACATCACAAGATTATCCACCAAATTGCATGTGTACAGTTAGAACCAGTGGAAAGAGTACTAGACTGTCCTACTCAATTAGAACAGTGGTTCTCAACGTGGGGTCCGGGGACCACCAGGGGGTCCCCAGCAAAGTTAACACAATTAGAGAATGTAGAAGAATGACTGTTTTGATCATGATTTCACTGTGATCTCTCTACCTACAATACAGATAGTCATGAAGTCTGGACAAAATCATATCTAACAATAGAAAAATTCTCAGATTTGGGTCTGAGACAAAATCTACGGTCCGTGACCCTAATGTGGATTAAATTAGGGTCGTTGATATGAAAAAGGACAATTAGAAGTACTGTTACTTTGCTGATATTTTACATAAGTGGAGGTCAAAATTAGGCTACTGGTGTAAAAATCTGCTTAAGTAAAAAATATTCAAGTATATAAAAAAGCTACTCCGTTACATTAAGGCGAGTAAATGTAATTAATTACTTCCACCCTCGATTAGAACCCTACTATACACCTCGGTGCACACATTTCCTCAGATGTTTCCTCTCTCTTGGCAGCAACCTGCACATTGCGTTGCAGTTCCTGACTGACTGAAAACACCATCATTTCACAGTGATTCATAATAGGTTGTCTTGATTTAAAATGCCCTAAGCAGCTGGGTTTCTTGTGATTATAAGTTACAAAAATTGGATGTTTTTTTTTTTTACTTCTAAGCGGCGGCGTTCGCTGTCTAACAGTACTTAAGAGGCTTTCTCCTGCAAAGCCAACCATTACCACATTCGCCTTAATATATTTTCTCTCATATTCCAGTGTCATTAGCCGAAGCCTTGGTAATAAGCCATGTGATGTATCCCCTTTAGTCGCAGGCCTTGGCGTGCAAACGAGAAGTGGCGCTGGGGGGGTGGGGGCATTGTGCGTCTGAATTTATCTGAACTGATCAGAAACACAATTATGCCTTGCTCGCTCATAATAAACCACGGTTAAGTGGGTTGGAGAATTCATTTATTTATGTTAACTCTCTGTCGCCGTTCGACAGTAATGGATGCCTTTCATTAATGAATGAAGGATCTCGCCTGGCCGCGGCGCTCTCGTTCGGCGGCCTTGGAAGGAGAAAAAAAAAAAACAGAAAACAATTGATAAATGAAAACTTTTAGAGAGATTGTATTGAGCGATTCGGAGAATACTGCCAAGAATCGAATGGCCAAAAGAAATCCAAAGTCTTTTACTTTTCTCTCTCTCCCTCTCCCCCCCCTCTCTCATTCTTCTATTCATGTTCTGGCCCTCTTGTAGTCTGTCTAATTGAAGAAAATAAAAAGGCTTTCCAATTGATTTTTTTCTTCCCTGATTTTAGCAACATAAGAAAATGTATTGCTCCCAGTGGTCTGCATGAAATTAATTTCTTTGGTAATGGGCAGTGATTTGTAAAATTGAAGAGGCTGGTTGTGTGTGTGTGTGTGTGTGTGTGTGTGTGAATCCAAACGCTTACATGTGTGCGCGTATGCATATATATACCGTATGTGAGTGTGTGAGTGTGTGTGTCTGAGCATGTGCATGTGTGTGATGGCCGGTGGCCTCAATGTCACCCGTCGCTCTCTCTCTTGGCCTGGCATTACAGACAGATGTCGCCTTATCTCTCCTCCTGCCAGCGATTTGCCCGCCCCACTGCCGCCCCGGCTGCCCCCTTACCAGGCACTAATCTCCGATTTGAATTAAAACATAATTGGGAATCATGAATCATTAATTTTTTCACGGACAGCGCAGGCATTGCCCTGTCAACTTGATGCACTGCCTCCCTTGTATATTTATTAAGGGGCTTTTTCAGCGACGGACCCAACCTGTGATCTACATATGGCTGAGACCGCGTGGGTGGGCCTCCGCGCGGCGTGCGGTGTCTCAGTTAATGGTGATTCACATGCCCTCAGTAACAGCTACCTTGACTTGCCTTATGAAGTGGTGCAAGGCTGTCTGAGCCCATATAAGCATCTATTATACAGGGCTTATACAAGGTGAATGGCTCAGGGTGTGCATTAGACATGTATGTACTACTCAGGTAGCATTCGTCAGCTTTCGCCTGTTCAATTTTGCATCCCCAATTGATTATACTTAATGCCTGCAAGGATGTAGGGATTCACAGTGGATACAAATGAGCACTAAACACATCTGTAGATTTTTACGTGTTTCGTTTGGAAGCGTTTTAGCTCAGTGGTTTTTGCAGCGAATACGGCATTACCATCGCGAGTGGCATTTAGAACCTGAGTTGCTATCAATATGAGCCTTTCCTCTGCTTGTTGTAATGAAAGTTGAATGTTTTTTTCTTAATATGCACCAGATGGAGGATAGATGATTTGATAAAATAGTTACATGGATACAAATATCTTGAGAGTTAATTGATCCTTGAGAAAACGCTGCAACTGTTTCCATGCAGTCTGGATGATGTGTGAGAGAGGGTGACTTTTGGAAAACCTTTCCTTGTACACGCCTGCAGCTGTAACCCGTCAGCGCGCTTTGAACTCTTACAAAAACCAGATCTTGTTTTTGAAGTGAAATATCGCAACCCGTGGAAGTATGGATTTGATGATTTCAAGGAAATAAGACAGATTTTTTTCTTAACTGCATGTATGCATGAGGCTTAAGACTTTAAGTGGAAATTAATGATGTGGTAAATGAGTGAAAAGGCATATCAGTGTCAGTTATTGATGTTTCATGTCAAATTGCATCATTTCCATAATATCACAACTGTGCTGTTGTGTACTTCAAACCACTGCAATGTAGCGCTGACTGTCTCACTGATCAGATCGACCTTTTATGTGCGTTGACTCATGTAAACAGGGTTGCAGCTATGTGAAAACCTCATAACTACAGTTATTATGCTTTTTACACGTTTTGTTCCATGAATTGAAATGATCGACAGTAACACTATTTGTTCAAAATCCATTGTACATTACTGTATGATGTTTTTCTGGATTCTTGAAATCTAATTTAAATCTTGTTTCTCAAAAGACCTTTTTCTGAGTAAAACCAATCAGTGCAATGCTGTTCTGTACAAATGTTTCCTGCGTATCGATATAGTAATATGGGCATGATGGGCGACAGCGTTGCAGGCCCTGCACTGAATAATACGTATTAGCTAATAGTGATTCACGCAGCCTCAAGTAATAGTTACCCTTTGGCCCATTAAGTAGGGCACAGCTGTCTTGCTTCATTTGAGGAAATGAGGTAAAATACTGTTGTTGGTGTTTGGTGAAAACCTTGTATGACCCTCGCCAAGTGTCAGCTGCAGAAGAAAATGTATCGATTTCCCCACTGTCAGTCGCACATGTATGACACTTTGTCATGTTTAATGACTCTTGAGACATTTTCTGCACATGTGGGACAAGACCGGCTGTCAGTTATACAACTGTCAATTAAAATAAAAGCAAAAAAATAGATATAATGTTTTTGCAGACATAGATAGGTGCGATTATGGGCTTAGAGAGGGCGGGTGGTCCTGTGAAGAATACCATGTCTTCGTCAACACTGAGTCATATGCCCCTGAGTAAAAAGCTACTTTGACTTCACTTTGTGAAGTAGGGCACAGGCGTCTTGGTTCATGCAAGCAAATGATGTATTGGATAGGCGATGAGAACATGCACTGTGCAGATAACAAGATTCCTTCAAGGTGTGAGACAGTGAGCAAGAGCAAGAGAGAGAACGAGAGAGAGAGAGAGAGAGAGAGAGAGAGACTGTGAATCTGTGTGTGCCTGTTTTATGATGTATTGGAAATGCAAATGAACA
>OMOV01091871.1:0-19083 GCA_900312565.1 Beryx splendens
TGGACAGGGGCCGGGGCCGCACCGCTCCAGCAGCTCTAGCTCCTCTGGCCTGGGCAGCCCAGGCATCACCCCCACTGATAGGGTTTTCCCCAAGGCGCCCTCGCCATCGCCATCCACCTCCTCCTCATCCTCAGACAAACAAGGTAACATATAGATGCAGTCAGCCACAGCTCAAGAGCTCGAAGATCACTGTGGATACCAAGTGATTGTGATTACCGTCACATCCCTGCCCCTCCTCTTGCCAGCAATCAGACATTGACACCTCATCTGTATGATGAATATTTACCACTAATCTTGTATTCCCAGTGTAGGATACTGCTGGTTGTGGACACCTGTCTGCCCTCATATTGACTTTTCAGTGGACGTTGTATCACAAAGGGATAGGACTAAAATCTATAATAATCATTTCTAAGAATACTCATTACTCATTACTACAGGTTGTAACCATGCTGGATAAAAAAGGGATGCACTGGAAAATACCTTTGTTCACTGAAATCTGATAATGAAACATCTCATTGAAATGTTACAAAGCTGCTGCAAGCTTGGACTTTGTGTCTGGTTCCTTGGCACATTATGAAGGAACATTTAATATACCGTAGTCATCTCTCCATATCAAAAGATTAGCTGTGTTACCTCAAGAAACAAGTAATCACTTTCTCTTACAATTAAAGTGACTAATGCACTTATAAACACTACAGGGAATTGTCCTGCATTGGTAGGTTCTGTGTTTGCATTTTGACCAAGTCGTACTAGAAACAAAATATAGCACATCAGAGTATCATTGAAGCTTACATAATGACTAGATTGCACACAATCAGTTCAGGCTGTGTGGATGTTTAGATGGGATTGTTTACTCTTGGTGGTGTTCGTTGTCCGTCTTATAAGGATTATCAATATATCTTTAAAGTGTAATAGGTACAATTGAATTGAAAATATACATACTGTTAAAGGATACTTGTATAAATAACATTGTATGATAGGAACAGGATATATTATCATCTCTAGTGTGTAGATTTTGTAACTCTTATCCTTGCACAAATATTAACAAAACAAGAATAAATCAATGAAACCTTATGCAAGTCTTCTCATTCTGTTGTCTATGTATTGTAATGTAGTATAGTAAATATATAAGTTGCAGGATGGAGAGCTGGGAGCCAGGCTTGTCCCTGTCTATCCAAGCAAAGGATACCTTTACTACATGCTAAATAGCAAAATATGGCAGGTGACTGAAAATCACCACAGCCAATGATCTGTCCCTTTGACAATGCACCACATCCGTTGGAAATGCAAGATCTGGACGATATTGAGAATACATATATTTTAGCTATACTGTATTTGTCACACTGACACTCTGTGGTGAAAAACTGCATGAACATACATCCACCATCTGACCTGATAATACAGCACAGACCACTGAGGCATGCAATAACTACAATGGTTTTGCAGTGCCCTCTAGTGGCCAGTATAGGACCTCTGCTCATCCTGTTTTGTAGGATATAAAGAACAGCTTGACTGTGCATCGGGATACATCCTACTAGTGTCTGGAACTGTATTAGCGGGATGCAGCACCACTCCACTTCCACCACAAATTCCGGTATTTGGTGTTTTGATGATGGTGGCACCTCAGCTGCTGACCAAAACCCCCCATAAGTGCTCTGGGTTGAGATCTAGTGACTGTAACAGCCATAGTATATGATCGACATCTTTTACCTGCTCATCAAACCATTCAATGACCGCTTGTGCCCTGTGGATGGAGGCATTGTCATCCTGGAAGACACCCCCCCCTCCCCCCCCCCAAACAGGAGAGAAATGCTTCACAACAGGATGAATGTGCTCAGTCGAAATGAGTCTTTATTTGTTGGTATTTATCTTATACTCTAAGGAGTTCAGTGGACCTAATCCAAGCCAGGAAAATGCCCTGGACAACGTGACAAAGCCACCAAAGCCAACAAAGCCAACAAAGCCAAACCAATCCCTTCATTGTGGGAAACACTGACCCGATTACTTTTTTGTTCCACTGCTTAGCACACCACTGCCTGTATTTTTTTCACCATTTCACTTGCAAAAGTGTAGCTATTGTGTGATATGAGGTTTATGCACTGCAAGCCAACTGTAGTGTCTCTCTCTGTGAAGTCCTGGACTGATTCAGAGCTTGCTCATTTTTTTTTATAGTGTGCCTGAATGTTTCCAAAACTGACATAAAACTTACCCTTAACCTGAACCCTCTTGATTACGAATCAAAATAAATATCGGGATTGAATTATTCCAGACATGTGCTCTTTGTGAAGTGGTAGACAGTTGGATGGCTTGCCCATGTGGAAGTTGCTCTGACAGAAATCCTGAGCTAAGAGAATTTCTAGCAAAACATCCATAATGAATAGAGTTTAGATAAAAGTAGCAGAAATAAAACAGAAATATGTTCAAAGGTTTGTTGCTCTTGGTCTTGTGGTTACAGCCATAAATATGTTGATTTTTTTGGTTCCTTTGATGTGTTTCTTGCTGTTACAAGCACCTCTGGACTGACACACTGTGCACAAGTTTTTTCCCCCTCAGAAATAAATGTTCCTCTATCCATTTCCCAAGGCAAAAAGATATCATTTGAGATGTCTTGTTTTCCATATCCTGATCAAGACGATTCTGGTTGGCTATTTGACTGTTTTTTCCCATTACACTAGACAGCACTCAGACTCAGGTTTAATTCATTTAGGTGTGTTTATTGAGATGAAAGTGAGAATATAATCAGATTATGACCTTGCCTGAGGCCTGTATGACAGCCAGGAGGGGCTGGGCCACCCATGGACTAATACCCTGCTTTCTGGCTGTGGCTTCCTAGTTCAAAAGACCTTTTTATTAATGCTGAGATATTAGAGGGGCCAACACAGTTGCAAAGGCAAGGCCAGGGATTGTGGTACCAATCCTCTGTATATTTCCAAACAATACATGGTTCAGATCGCAGGGTATTAGAGCATAAGTGTTGTAATACTCACATGAATGAATAAGGAATATGGATTTATTATAGATTGTGGCACCTCCTGATATGCTAAAGTACATGTTCTGTAAAGCAATTTAGATGAATCACCTCTGGCCAAAACACAATAGCACCAATACTGTTATTCAATGTTTTGCAATAAATCAACCTTTTTTTAATTGTTTGGAGCTGTTAAATCCCTAGGATACTTAATTTACGTCCTTCAAATTGTAGCTATTTCCATATATATATATAGAATATAGAAGCTGGCACAAATAATGACATAATGAAAGAGGTGGGAAGGATGACAGGTGTTGTGGGCTTCCTGGAATGATGATACCTGCAAAGTTTTTAATGCAAAGTTACCCAAGTATCACAAAGTTTTCATGACAGTTAGAGCTATTAGCCAACCTTATGGAAGAGAGTTTCAAGCTGTTGCTTTCACCAATTACTGTTTCCCATACTGTATATTGTCATAGTAAATAGTTGTTAATGAGGTATGTGATTATTAAATATACACAATTTTTAAGGTTGCTATTATTTCATAAGTTGCTAAACATGTTAATTACCCAAGGAAATGTTGTCATTGTCTGAGTGGCTTTGTTTCATTCAGACAGTTACAAAATAGAGACACATGCATCATTTTTATGCAGAGAAAATGAATCCTCTATTTCCATTTCACACTTACACCAGAGGGGTTTGGACCATTTATAGCAACAAATGGTTACACAGTTGTATTTGGCGGAAAAGGCTCTGCTCCTTTGGATGCTCCCCAAATTAATCCTATGTGAGAGATTCTGCAGGGAGTGCAATAAACCCCCCAAAACAAAAGATTGCTCCCTGCTAGAGTCCTGAATTAGCACAGAGTGCACAGGAAACCTCCTAAACAGAGCCAACAACAGACCGCCATCCTAATAGTACATGTACCTGGCCTATGTGAAACAACAACCATGTTGCAATTCCCCTTGCATGCT
Source organism: Beryx splendens (assembly GCA_900312565.1). Lineage (NCBI taxonomy): Eukaryota > Metazoa > Chordata > Actinopteri > Beryciformes > Berycidae > Beryx > Beryx splendens. The sequence continues at coordinate 3,943 of OMOV01091871.1, forward strand.
TACAACGCCCTTCTCATTTGTGGTGTGAGCTCAGCAGGCAGGCTGGTCCCGCCTTGAATAAACATGCATCAAGATACTAGTATCTTGTTACTCACTGAATGTACCTAGCCTAAATGAAGTAATAAGCATGTTGCAATTCCCCTTGGATGCTTATGAAGCCCTTCTCATTTGTGAGCTTAAGCATGCTGCCTCCCCTCTCTTGAAAGAACATGCGGCCAGATAATGTAGTAGTATCTTGATACAAGTACAAGTATTGCCAGAACTGAGCAGCGAAGACATGCAAGACCAATGGGAAAAGATAAGAGAGGCCATCACAACATGTCATGGAGTGATTGGACTAAAGAAGCGCCAGCAGAAAGAGTGGATATCAGCAGAAACACTATGCAAGTTAGAAGAGAGGAGACAGAAGAAGGCAGTGATTAACAACTGTCAACCAAGGCAACCAAGGCAAAAGCTCAACGAGAATACATAAAGATCAACAGAAAGGTAAAGAAAAGCGCCAAGAAGGACAAGAGAAATTACATCGACAGCCTGGTTAAAGAAGCAGAAGAGGCAGCAGCAGAAGGAAACATGAAAAAACTGTATGACACCATCAAGAAGCTGTATGGAAAGATCAGTCAGCCAGAGCGACCGGTGAAAGACAAGGAAGGGAAGACAATCACAGGACTAGAACAACAGCAGGAGAGATGGGCAGAGCATTCTGAAGAACTCCTGAACAGACCAACACTACCTAACCCTCCGGACATTCAACCTGCGGAGACAAACTTGCTCATCAACTGTGGAAAGCCCACCAAGCTGGAAATTAAAAAGGCCATCACACAACTGAAGAACGACAAGGCAGCAGGACCAGACAACATTCCAGCAGAGGCACTGAAGGCAGACATGGACACCTCTGTAGAGATGCTGCACCCACTGTTTGACCAGCAGATTGGAAGGAAGGCTACCTGGTCAAGCTCCCCCAGAAAGGAGACCTCAGCAAATGTCCTAACTACAGAGGAATCATGCTTCTCTCAATGCCAGGAAAGATCTTCAACAGAATACTCCTGGAACGAATAAAGAAAGCCGTGGACCCGCAGCTAAGAGACCAGCAAGCAGGCTTTTGGCAGAATAGATCATGTGTGGACCAGATTACAATCCTCCGTACCATAGTGGAGCAATCATTGGAATGGAACTCTCCGCTGTACATCAACTTAATTGACGACGAGAAGGCGTTTGACAGCACCGACAGAGACACCCTCTGGAAACTGCTCCGACATTATGGCATTCCAGAAAAATTGGTCAACATGATCAGGAACTCCTACAAAGGGATGACCTGCAGAATTATCCATGGAGGACATCTCACTCGAAGCTTCCAAGTTAAGACCAGCGTCAGGCAAGGCTGTTTACTGTCCCCTTTCCTCTTCCTCCTGGCTATCGATTGGATAATGAAGACCACAACAGCACAGAGGAGAAACGGGATCCAGTGGACACTCACGACACAGCTAGATGGCCTAGACTTTGCCGATGACCTTGCTTTGCTATATCACAGCCGACTGGCAGACACATCAATCCTCAAGGTCAACACAACCCATGAAGACCCAGTGACCCTGGAGGGAATAGCACTTGAGGAAGTAGACGCCTTCACTTACCTAGGCAGTGTCATTGACAGGCAGGGTGGCACGGATGCGGACGTCAGAATCGGCAAGGCCTTCATTCATCCAACTGAAGAACACCTGGAGCTCCAAAGAAATCAGCCAGCAGACAATGCTCAGACTCTTTAGCTCCAACATCAAGCCTATACTACTCTATGGATCAGAGACATGGAGGACAACCAAGACCACAATGAAGAAAGTACAAACATTCATCAGCAGCTGCCTGAGGTGGAACTTGAGCATCTAACTGGCCAGATACCATCAGCAACAATGATCTCTGGCAGAGAACGGGCCTACAACCTAAGAAGATGGGGATGGATTGGCCACACACTCAGTGCCAGCACCACCAGGCAGGCCCTTAGATGGAACCCCCAAGGCACAAGAAAGGGGAAATATCTTACACCACTAAATGTGCCTAACCTATGTAAAGCAACAAGAATGTTGCAGTTGTAACCTTTCAAACTCTATTTGAGGTGTTGAGCAGAATGCCAAGCGCTCTCAGAAGAGCAGATATGATGAGTGAGTGTGAGCTGTCAGATTGAGAGTCAGCTGATGCTGATCAGCTGATGTGCTGTTTTGATGGAACAGCTGATAGCCAATCAGCTGATGGCATGCTCGACTTCAATGTTCTGCCTGAACTAACACCGTGCTCCATATATACAGTGAAATTAGTGGATGGCATTTCATTGCTATGCACCACATGCCCCTGTAAATTTTTTGATGATGATTAATTAATGACTCAAAATTCCAAGAACACATAATATTATACTTACACTGTAGTTCAAATGTTTCATTCAAAAGCACTTGAGCCTCTAAATGCACTGTAAACGTAGCGCAGTGAGATTCTAGAAAGCAAATCATAATGTATAGTTTCAATTGAAAAGGCCCAATACAACTACACAACAACATGTCCTAGATGGTATGTTTTTACTTCATGGTTAGTAATGAGAACTCATAATATTCCTTAACACAAGATAAAGCAAAATAATTCAATAAATTATTTAGCCCATGTTATTGCAGATATATTTCCTACATCCACAACAAATCTGTTTGCAGTTGGATGAAGTGTGTTTGTGTCTTCTGTGTGCCTGCGATGGTCAGAGATAAGCGAGTGTTTGTGTAAGAGGTTGTTTGACTCCAGGGCATGTGGCTTTGGAGATTGTGGTTACTGCTCTCTTGATCTATTGACCCATATACCTTTAAATCAATAACTGTCTAATTTGATAAAACTCATTGTGTGTATCTTACATGCAATTAATTGATAAGATGCTCATCAAAATTGGACAAGCAGCTAAGACTTTGTATTCAGGCTGTGAAATATTCAGAACCATGAGACTAGGTGGAACTGACTGATTGAAGCTCCCCTATGAAACACAGTGATAGGAACAGAGGGAAATGGGTTTATTAACATGATTATAGTATTATGTGTACTGTGTGCCATGTGCTATTTTTCACTTAGGGATTAAAACCACAACTGTTCATGTAGAGTTCCAGTGTGAAAACAGATGAAATAAATAGTTCTGTCATATATTGTTAGAAAGATCGCACTAAAATAGCACTATGTATTATTTAGGGAAAAGGGGGTATTTCTTTCTGTACAATAAGTAAGTTACTGTAGTAAAGTTTGGTGGTTTGATTGTTTTTGAAAAGACATGATTGAATTACATTACATTAAGCAGTGATGCCAACTTACCAATTTTGTTGCTAGATTTAGCAACTTTTCAGACTGGCAACTTTTTTTTCAAAAAGCACCTAGCAACAAATTTAGCTACTTTTATTTATTTTTATTTATTTTTATTTGGAACATTTAGCAACTTTTGAAAAGTAACTCAAACACTAAAATACACACATTTCCCCTCTAAATGACACAAAAACGAGTTCCTCTGTCACACGCTCAACCACAACACACAGTCTGTCTGCCTGGCTGCCAAAGTGCATTGTGAGTGACGTCAGCAGCAGTGAGGCTCAGCTCAACAGCCGGGCACCGGCAGCAGCAGCAGCAGTCACTGTTGGCAGACTGCAGCAGCAGCAGCATGCGTTTGACGAGACAAACTGCATTTTTTTGGTCAAATCATTTAAACACATTCTGTTCAGAGTACAAGTGTTTGGTTAGGAAGTCACAATCTTAAACGAATTTAGAATTTCCTCCACAAAGTAGTATTAACAATCTGAAAAGGGCTAAGCCTTCAGTAACGTTAAAAATAAAAAATATCTGATCATAAAAAATGTGTTGTGTTTATATTACAAATAAAAATATGTGATCATGAACAAACAAACCTAAACTAACAAATTTCAAGTCATATTTTTTGCAGAGATGGAGTCAATTTGAATAATGTCATTGTGTATTCTACGCCATCACGCAATGACATTACCATGTCATTTAGCAACTTTTACCAACAAATCGACCTGCCTGCAGCAACCTCCCCTGAAAATTAGTTGGCAACACTGACATTAAGTAATTCACCAAAGGCAGTGTGTTTCCTAGAGGGCCCTGGGCGTCCTGTGTCCTTCACACATGCCATATGCATCACCTTGTGTTTAAAGCAAAGTATTCGTGTTACCTCATTAGTCTGCATGGCTGGCAAACGGGGGGAAATCAATGGCATCAGTACATCAGCTGTTTGCTGCAAATAGCTCTGTTTGGTGCAATCCTCCCAAGCATCAACAGACAATGGGTCTTTGGCATGAGATCTATTCTTTTTTCTTTATTAGTGCTATTCTTGGCTTTGCATGTTAAAGATCTCACATGCAGCAATTCCAAGCACTATACTGCCAAAATGACCATATGAAAATGTAAATATTACAGCCATACCCATAAGTTTACTATCCTCTGCTTGTCGGCTCATGTCATGTATTTTCCTTCTAACTCCTTCCTACATTCTAAGTTGGAGACCAAATACCCCAGAACCATCTCAGTGTCATAAATGTGATTAACTCCATGTTTCCTTTTGATCAGTGCATGCATGCAAAATGTGAACAAAGTTCAACCTGATGGAAAAAAAGAAGTTTCTGATTCACAAACACATGGCTTGAGAATAACTGAATTGCTTATCTCCAAATGGAATTACCAAGACAATATTTGGATGTTGTCAAATTTATTAATTTACTTTATTTACAGACGCTCCATCCAGTTTGGGATGTTTTCTTGCATTCTTACAAATCTTGCATGAATTATATTTGCTTATCATATTCTCTATTTCCCCCTCTGTTGTGTCCTCCTCTTGGCAAATCCCTCCATCCTATTTTCCACACCATTAGGATGGGAGTATGAGATTATCCTGAGAGCTCATAGATTCAAGTGAGTTTAAAACAGATTCTGCAGCACAGACCAACCACGTAATGCGACTCAGATTCATTCAGACATTACATGATCTTATTATTTTCTGATTTACTTATGTTGCAAACAAATGCAGCAATTAAAATTAAGTTTTCAGGAATTGAAATTCATAAATATTCAGCAATCCAGTAGCCTACAGTAAATTTATCCATATTTGTTGCTTTAAAAAAATTAAATCTTATCCTTAATATGCTAAATAGCCAAAAGGCCAGAATAACCCAAAAGGTCAGCTATCTTGAACTGTCTCATGACCTGTTGCATTAGCAGGGATAAAACTAGTACATTCACATGAGGCAAAGAGGAACAGCTCCAATGGGAGTTTTAACTAATATGTGTACTTTCTACATTGGCTCCCATTGCTATTAAATATTCTGAAACAATCACAGCCTATTTCAGAGCACTTACTGTAAAGCCGTCCCAATTCTTCTTTATTCTCCAAATTGCTAATCAGATTTGGCTAACTTTGTCTAAATTGTGTGAATGGATTTAATTGGGCTCTCATAGCACAGTTATCCAGTATTATGCATACCTTCCTTCAGGCATGTTGTAGTGGATTCTGAAATTGACACAACAGACTTCTCAGCATGATATAACGCTACAACCTCTAACCCTTGATAACCTATGTATTGATACTGCCTATACATCACCTATGACCACTAATACCTATGTTTTTCTGGGAAAGTTACCCAATGCTGAATATCAAGTGGATTCATTTTGGGCTAAAATGGCCATAAATTATAATCTACACCTTATACAAATCAAATCACTTTCCCTTGTCTAGGCTGATTTTATACTGCATGGATGCTCAGAATAGCATGATGCTGAGTTTCCTTCCTGGCCAGGGACAGCTGCCAACATTTGTCTCATTATCTTGTCTTTGGCTATTGCACTCCTCAGGTTCACTTCCAACACTAACATGCCTGAATATGTTTCTTTTCATCTCTAACCTCTTCAACTGGCTGACTGGGTCAGCTGTAAAACATAGCCAGTGTGGGTACTGAAAGTCTTTGTCTGTCTGTCTGACTGTTGTCTGTTTGTTTGTTTAACTTTTATTTAACCAGGCAAGTCAGTTAGGAGGTTTCTGGTTTTTTACAATAATGGCCTGACAGAAAGCAAAAGGCCTTTGAGGGGTAAGGGGGTGGGGATAAAAATAATTTAATTAGACACACAGACAAACAACTTACAAGGACATTTCAGCACGATGGAGACAAGCTGGAATGTGAAACAAAATCAAACAAAAAAAGGCAAACACAATGACAAACCATAATGACTAAGGTCAAGTAGAAGAGCAAACAAAGGACCCATACTGAAATATTTTCAGAGATGGGGAGCAGCGGCAAGTGAAGTAGTATGCAAGCCATAAAAGGAGGTGCTATAAATATTAGAGGCTGCACATCTGCCAAATATAAACAGATGTTTCACCTTAATTAATCCTCACCTTCAGCAGCAGTGAGTATTAGAAGAATAGAGGTCTTTGTTATTTCACTTCAAACTGTCAAAATAGTTTGCATACTTTAACACATTCTTGTGATGGTATTCATTTGCCTTGTTTAGAATACTTTTGGCGTGACAGAATAGAATAGTAGAATTTCTAAAGTAGAATTTTCTGAGTATGGGTAAACAGATGTGGCAGTGAAGAAATCTAGATCTGCAATTGTGCTTTCTTTACATTATTAATACCCCTGGCATACATACTTAGATAAATATAACATGAACCCTACAGTTTAAACTACATGCATTCATAATACTAATTTTGCTATGTGCCATGAACTTGCTTGTGTTACGAGTTCAGTCAGTCCTTTTAGTTTGAAAACCCCCCACCACAGAGCACATGTCAGCCCCATCCATTCACCCCAAAAGTAGAGAATATTTGTGGTTATGTAACACAACCGAAGACAAGTGGTTAAGTGGTGCTTTAACTTCCCATTTACAGCAAAAGGGTACATTTTGTGAAAGCTAAAGGTTAACCTATACTGTTCAGACTAATTAGAGGAGGAGAAGCGCTACGTCTTCTGAACATTCAAACTGACACCTTGCGTAAATGGCTCAGGGGCCAGAGGCACCTTACTTGTCAAAAGTGAATGGGAGAGGGCAGCATAGGGTCAGGGGGACTGGAATCGTGTCGTTTTATTCATCTAATTGAATCTAAAGATGGGGAACATTATGAGTAGGGCTGTAAGGGCAGTAAGCTCAGAGGAGCGGAGGCTGAGGCTCAGATGAGCGTAGGCTAGATGAACTCTCCCTCCTTTCTCGAGCACTGTTGCTGAACCGCAGGCAGAAAAGGAAGAGCCTGTGATAAGCTCTTTACAGAACCGCAAGAAGTTCTGAGGTGCAAAATATGGTAGATTTGCTATTGCGTGCGTGTGTGTGTGTGCGTGTGCATGTGTGTGTGTGTACTTGTGTCAAAAACACTTTGGACATGAAATGGAGTGACCCCTGCCATGCAGCCCCTGGCTCCCACTGGCCCCGCACTGCATGAGGACTGATGAGAGCCAGGTGTCTGGTTCTCATCAGAGTGCCATGGTGGGGTGAGTCTCCTCCCCCTCCCACCTGCTCCCTGGGCTCAGCTAGATAGTACAGGGAATTATTGGAAGGTGCTGAGGTAACTGCTGGGAGACAGAGGGGCCCGATAAACTAAATCTCCCAGAAGAGGGGAATTTTGGCCCAGGAGCAAGTATGATAGAATACAGTCAACTATGACTGATGACCAGAGGCAGAAGTCAAAGTGCCAAAATACTTCAAGCAGATCACTCCGATTAATTTCTCATTCAATAGGTCTCAGGGTCTATTGCTAGTGGAACTAAATAAATATCTAAAGTATTGGACAAATATGTACCTGAGAAAAATGCAGGCTATCTGTGTCCCGGAGATGGGAAGGATCGATCTGGATATAAACTTGAAACTTGGGTTTTTCTTTGCCCTCCAGCTCACCCCTGAAAACTGTTTTATGATACTGAACACCTCCCCATTTCTCTGATCATGGAGTAAAAAAAGATTTGCACAGTTTTAGAGCGAGCGAACACCACATGGTGTTAGAATACATAGTGTAAATCTTGCGGAGGGAACAGGAGGTAGTTTTTATGTAACAGATGGTTCACGGATGCTCCAAAGTGTGAGGTAAAGGTCAAGTATCCTTTAAAGGAACTAATGTGATGCTTCCTTCCCGTTCAGTGTGGGGACAAACTGAAATCTTACAAGTCAGCACAGGGTCAGGAGTGGGAGTGCGACTGTGTTTGCATGTCCTGTAATGTAACACACATATATTTATCTTTGCTATTTGCTAACATATTTGTTATGACAGACTAGGATTATCTCACTGCATGATAACTTATTCACTGCCATCGTATTACAGTCCATACCCCCTATCTGTTCAACATATAACTGCCATTTCTTATGTCCTACAACTAAGTGACGTCCTGTGGGTCCATTATGTAAATGGCCATGAGCAGCACATTGAGATTCGACATGGATAGAGTTTCATAAATCTCATGAGTGGCTCCAAGCCTTGTCATGACATTACAGTGCTGAGAGCTTCCCCAGTACTGATTTCATGGATATCATCTGTCTCTGTGTTTGATATGAGATACAGATGTAAGAACTCTTTCCCACATTTGAGATGCCATGTGTTTTGTGAAATAGCAGGGGATTGTTTGTTGGGTCCCTGTCCTTCCTGTGAACAAGAAGTGGGCAGGCACAGCGGACAGTGGCATCAGCTTCAGGAGTTTGGTCTCAAGGGTAAGAGACGGCTGAGTGATGAGGGACTGAGTGTGTTAACACACGCACGCACACACTGCCACATCAAAGTCTTCGTTCCAGACCCTTACCCTTGCCTGTGGGCACTCAAAGTTCGAAGTTTCTGCAACAATAAAGAAAGAAGTTTCTGCAACAACTAACACATAACACAACAACTACATTTTAGGTAAATAGCCTGATGAAACATTTTCTCTTTTTTCAGTCTTTATTGTTTATTATTTCACAGCATGTCCTGAATTTTGCGCATTGCATTAAAACATTACACCTAAATCAGATGTCTATTCCATGACTTTTCTAGTTAAAGAATTAATTAAAAGCACTACAATAATAAACTGGAATGTGCTGTACAGACAGCACGCTGTTCTTGTTGGATCACACTTTAAAGTCGAGTGCATATCACTGTTACATATCGCTGCTGTTGTGTGAAAACATCTTACACCAGTTTTGGTGCTTTTTTCCCCCCCCTTAATTGAAGGATTACATGGCTCTCTATGGGTTGAGAAGATTCTACCAACCTTGGACTTATAAAACCCTTTCAAACTTGTTTGAATAAAATCAAAAATGCATGGTGGTCAAGCTAAAATCGAGGCTGCTTTTCTTAGCTCCTGGAAAGTTGACGTTTTGGAGATCCAAAGTTTTCACCCGACAGGGACAATGTATCTTGCACACACATGCTCCAGTTCATGTATATATGTGCATATAGATTGATAGAGTAAAGTTGTTTGTCAATAGTGATCAACATACCTCTTTTATCCAGACACCAATGAAACAGGGTCATGTATGGATTTACGAACAACTTATCTATTCTCTTACAGGTGATTGCTGAGCTTTCTAATATCTTTCTTTGCATATTACTGTAGCTGTTTCTGTATCTAGAAAGGCTGAGTCACATGGTCTGGGATAAGCAACACCTCTGACCTGACAGTGCTTGCTCCAACGAACTCCACTGGTTCCATATCATCGTTGAAGCAAAAATAACTAGCTCCATATCCTCTCCCGTGTCTAAATTTCCAAAGCTGGATTAAAAGCCATTCAAGTGCTCAAATGAAGTTCTTTATTTTGCACACAGCAATTGACTTCTAAGCCCAGCTGGATATTTAGAGGGTTTTTCTTCAGGCTCCAATGGCTCCAATGGCCATAATGGGGAATGGAGATGTCAGACACCATTCCACTAGTATAGGGGAATTGTAGAGCAAGAGAAACACCATCAGCTTGATTCAAGCTCAGTAACGATGAGGAACTGAAGCATCGAATAACAGTTGAATAAGCATACAAAGATAATCCTTGCAAACAGCTTGTCCTGCCCAGGATGTAAATATTTAGAGTCCATTGCCAAGCATTGAAGGAAATGAAGAAATAGAACTGAGCCTTCCTTTTTCCTCAGCCCTTCCATACATCCAATAATGTAAACTTGCTCAGTGGGAACAGCGGATGTAGCTGCTAACGCTGTCCAGAGTCTCATGTCTTCGTTCCAGAAATACTGTGAGGAAATATAGATCATGTTCAGACTCAGCCTGGCTGGCACTGGCTTAAGTGGACAGGGACTGAAGCAGGTTTGGTGTCACAGCTGCAGCCAGTGGGTCAGTTTCAACACTGTTTTTCTGATGGGTTAGGCATCTACATCCTACAACAGTCTGGTGGGTCTGTCTCTTTTGTAGAGCTGCACAAACTGCCTTGTCAAAGGTTTAAACTTTCATTTGTCCTTGATTTGTAATTTGATTTCATAACTCTAGATGCTTAGTAGAATAACAGGAAAATGACTGTCCCATTTTTCTCAATCATCTCAAGCTAATTGTCATATCTCATTGTCATATCGTTTCCATTTTCCAGAAGTCATACGTCAAAACTCAGGATTGCTTTTCAACTTCTGCTTCAAGAAGTCAAAATCTGTTATAAGTATGCTAGCTTTTGTGATGCTTCAATGCATAGTGTTGAATACTTATTTATTATTGTGCTAGACTACCACGATCAATAAGATAGCAACTGAAGACATTCTGACAATGCAAGGGTTTATTATTTAGGAATCAGGTGTTTTCCATGACTATCATTTGCATAATTACTCCAAGTCATCATATGTCATATACAATACAGGTTGATTTTTTTCCTGCCAGAAGTGAATTTGTATAGCATTATCTAACATATCACAACATTTTAGCAGCACACACAGGAATAGTCTTAATTTAGGAAGGGGAAGTCATCATGCCACCCTCTGGTGACTGCATAGCTCAGTAAGAAAAGGCCTGACTAGCCTATCGTGAATCTGATATAAAATCATATCACAGAGCACACCGAGTCTAACATGACCAGGATTCCATTTCTATTTAAGTTTATTGGTTGTAACCACATGCGAGGCACAAAAGACAAAACTGAGTTTTACAATATTTTATTGCAATGAATTCATTGTCGGCTTCTCTTATTAAAAGCTACTGATGGGGAAGATAGTCACCTCGGCAATCCAAAAATTGTTGAGGTAAAGTTCATGCAATTAATTATTCAGGATAAATTATTCTGTGCTTGCCAATAGAAAAATGAATGGGGATTTCTGCATGAATGAACACACTTTCTCTCTATTTCTGTCTCTCTCTATTGAACAATCGTTGATGTAGCACACACTTAAGTGTGTCAAAAGCTTCAGTTAATTTTGGCCACAGAGTCTCTCAGAATGTTTTGGCTCGTATTCCAAAGAGGGAGAATTGGAAAAGCTGGGGAAGGTGGGGACCAGGCTGATCATGTACAACACTAACTGACAAAGGCTAAGTCAGGAAGGTTTTTTTCTTTGAAGTTTTTGCAGACATCGATTACGTCAGATCAGAACAAGGTGTTCTGATCTGACGTGGAAAGGTGGAAAATCTATGAGAATTGTATCAATGAAAGTGGTTGATTCTGAGTAACTTGCGGAAATGGAAATCATTTGAATAAATCTCAGTGAGTTAAATTGCTTCAAGACCCTCCCAGTTGAGGTCAGCTTGCAGGACAAAAACTCATATGCAGCATGAGGTGTGAGCAAAGTACTACTGAAATTACCCAAAAAATGTAAAAATAAATTTGTTCTTTTTCACATGTGAAGTAGAAGGTGCAGTGCTGTAGATAGTATTCATTGTGATGGAAGGAGAAAATGAGTGTCTACAGGTTCAGACCTACTTCTTGCATTGATGTTAACTTGTGAAGTGTGGCATTGGCATACCTGGAACAACTCAGTGGTCACTATTTTGGCAATGTGAAAAATTGGGGTTATGCTTGCATTCCTCTCAGAAATGCTGCGGGGCTGGACAGTCTCGTGTCGCAGCCTCAGCTAAGCTCTCTCTCCATCAATGTTATGTTTTGTGGGAAAACATACCACAGACACTGCAGGACGAACTGTGAGTTCTAGTCCAGTAGTGTAAGCCTGACACAGCAGGAATATGTTTCACTACAATAAGTTTTCTGCTCCTTTGTGCTCAAAAATGGATTAAGCACTATTACTGTTTAAATGTACTGCATCAAAATAGTGTCACTGTGTTTAGGATGTGTGCCAATTTGTGCCAATTTGGTATTCTGGTGAATGAAAAATTGTCAATAAATTACCAGCAATATAAGCCCAAGCCCAAAATATTCATCATTTTCAAAGCTATCAGGGAGGCATGCTCTTGGTCGACTGTTCTCAAATATAACAGTAAAAATATTGACCTGATCACTTGTTTGACAAATATTTGGCTACTTCATTATAGGTACAAAATATATGTGAAAGTAATTTCTGAACACATCCATCAGCATCTTACCATTTAGGGAAAAAGTAGCCTACTTTGTTATTGTTATCGGAGAGCTATTAAAAATTCACAATTGCCAACCACCTTTCATCACTACCAAGTTGATTAATGGGCGTTGTGTATCTTAGTGTTGTTTGGGGATGAGAATAGGCTTTGGCGTGCTAATGACTTTGGTAGTGACATTGATGCATTGGTGTGTCATGGAAAACAAAAACTAAAATCTTTTGGACTTGAAATAATGCAAGTTATCAGGATGATACTGCCTGACAGCCTTGTGGTGGTGGGAACCATCATGCTGCAAGCAGCTTTCAATGGAGCATCTTTGAAATTTAAACACTGAGGATCAGGGACACAGACTTTGTGTCTCTTCTGCCTTCCCTCTTATGTGTGTAACTGGTGGAAACACCTGGATGACAAAAAAACAACAGCCAGACACATAAGACCTTCTGAAGGGCCAAATGCGTTTCACATTTTGCTCTTCTGTGGCAATTTCTCTTTTCAGGTTGGCCATGCTTAACTAAAACATTGATGTTATTGTGATCCATCTAAAAAAAAGTGCCTTTGAGTGTCACATCTGCAATGTCTACATCTATATTTACATTCCCCTGGCTATGAGTAATGGATGAGTCATACTGGTACGATTCATGGCAAAAGTTGCACGCAATTTCTTCACGCAATGCAAATGTGTATAAAATTAAATAAGAAATAAATGCACATACATTTACATATCTTACTGAATACACTATGTTTGCAGTAAGAATCCATTCAAATGAATCAGGACAGTGTGAGAGGACAGTGAAACAAGAGGAGTTATAGATTATGATCTTTCAGTAAATACATAAACTAATTTCCCCTTTGCAGACCCATGCATGTTGCTATCTTCTCTTACTCCATAAACAAAATAACACTCTGTGAATAACGTTCATTTCCTCCAGCCTTGTGTGATCTACTGATAAGCCAAAAACTAGAGTTGATGAAAAACAACTTTAACTTATTAAATGAAATTATTATGATGTTTGCTCCTTTTAGGTTTTTGGTTTTTGTATTGTTCTCAATGACTGACAGAAGGGATAAACTTTCCACGTGTGAGTATGTTTGTCTTTGCTTTCAAGCTGGCAGGGAACGGTACAAAAACATGCCTGTCTTGTCTGAACTGAATTATTTTTCTGTCTTGAACTATCTTGTTTGTTTATTGTATTACTATCATAATGTCCTTCTCTTAAGCAGATGAGCTGGTATGAGCTCAACTGTAACACTGTAAGATTTGTGGTCTGTTAAAGTGCACGCTATTAGGGCAGGGATGGATAAAGCAAGGAGCAACCAGCCTGAAGGGAGGCTGTTAGCAGGCTGCATAACGCTCTGTTAACTCTTTTTTATTTGAATCACAAATGGAATTTTGATTGCATGTCTGCTAACCCTGGTTCTTTAACACTTCATATATTTATATTTGAGCTTTTGACAACTTTCCACCTTAGACATAACGTTCCACATTACTTCAGTGGAAAGCTTGACATTTTGAATTTTAGGAGGCTATTTGTCTTCGCCACACGTTTGTCCTTCATTTTCTCTACAATGTAACGCTGAAACCTATAGGACACAGCTAAGCTCAACAGGGGAGAAGAGGAAAAGGGGTGAACTCCCTGCCCCTTTCTATTGCATACAGACACAACAAAATATGACCTTCTGTTTCAGGTATCTTCTGGTGAAAACATCTAAAGTTTATGTGGACCAAACTGTGCACAAGCCAAAGGTATCGTTCACATCCAGAGCAAAAAATAACATTCTTAACATTCCAGATCGATGGGGCAAAAGTGTAAGCAAAGATCGTGGCTATGCTTATGCCATCTGTGCATGAGGCAAAATTGCAGGAGACTACATGTGTGATGTTCGTCGACTTCTGCAAAATGAAGCACAGCCCGGTTCTTACAGCTGAGTGATTCATCCTCTAAAATGTATACAATCTCTGCCTTAAGCTGCAGGACAATTATAGAAACTTTTGTCCCCACAATGTGAAATGTCTGGTGAGGAAAAATAGCCAACTAAAAATATAGCTGGATATTGTTGATGATGTCAAGATATATTTCTCCTCAAATGAATCCCACATGTTCAAACGCTCAAAGAATACAATGATAGAATTTCTTAAGGCGAGAGACTACATTTGAACGGCTCTAAGGTTCAACTACGGATGCGAATTTGGTTTTAAAGGAAGAGTAATGATCCGGTAACACTTTACAATAAGGGTACATTAATCTTCTTAATGGTTACCCTTAATAAGCATTGACTAACCCTTAATTAATAGCCTTGACCGTAAGGTTGCTTTAACCTTAACCTCAGTGACTTCATGCCTCAACCCAACCACAACACCTTCGTTGACATGAACACCATTAGTAAATGATTACTAGACACATTAGTTAAAACTGTTAGGGTTAGTTACCCTTAATTAATGTACCCTTATTGTAAAGTGTTACCAATCATCCACTAATATGTACTGAACCCTTTGAAACAGTGAAAAGAAGTCATGGAAGTTTTTGAAACCACTAATTACTTTAATTGGATAATTATCTTTGAGAAATCCAGTACCGTTGTTTTAGTTCAAGATTCACACGCACTATAAATGTAAACAAGCCGTTTACTGTTTCAAAATACAATAACAATCAGTTTTTCTGGGCCTGGC
>OMOV01091881.1:0-10000 GCA_900312565.1 Beryx splendens
TATTTGGAAGAAAACTAGTTTCATGACACGAGGCCGAATATCGCGCTGTTGAATAAGACACAACGACTCCGGAGGAAATGACTCCGGAGGAAGCGAACCGGAGCGATGATTCAGCCACAGCTAAGCTAAGCTGCTAAATTTCTCCGGAACCACGGGAGCTGTGTGAACGTGTGCTTCGGTGACCTGACTTTGTTTTCTGACAGAATATTATCTCAAACTTTGCCAACTCTGGATACAGAACAACAGCGAACAGCGGCTGTGTTAACTTTACCTGTAACTTGTGGCTACATCCATGCTAACGTTACATCCAGCAGCAGCGTTCAGCACTCGATAAGTTGATCCACATCACGTAACTGACTCCAGCGCGCCGGCTTGTTTTATGATCCTTTGAAAACGGGTGTGATTTATCCAGACTTGATGAGGAAAAACTTTTTGCAAATGAAAATAAGGCTCAGTAAAGAGATATGATGCTGCTTTGTCTCGCTAACTTTGCCGTGAATATATCACTCGAGTCAGTGACGTGTGCAATGCATTCTGGTTGTTGTAGGAATTCCCCTTAAGAGCGACATGGGGAATTCACAGCCATTTTCTCAGTTTTCTCCGGTCATAGGGCTCCAATTTCAGAAATAATTGCACATTTCTACCACATAGGTGACCTAGTTTTAATAAATCATCATATTCACAGCAGTAAAATAGGCCTTTGATGATTTGGTTTCTCATGAAAGGGCAGATGTCCTTTTTGGTTCTCTCCTTTGGTTTATCTTACGCTGTTAAGCAGAACACATGTTTTGCCATGTGGCTTAAAGAACGGCTGGATGGGAAACTAGCAATTAAAAAGAACCGATGAGAAGCTGCTGATTCACCCTGCTTGGCCCCATGTTTGCTTTACCACTGATAAGACCATGGCGGGGCCCTACTGTACATCCCTCATCTGTAGTACATTGATGGCTAGAAATACCTGTGGCCACCACATGTAACACTTCAGCCTTATGGAAGAGGGTGGGTAGCCAGGGGAGATGAAAACAGTTCAATCTTTGCATCTGGGGAAACTTGGGGATTTGTAATGATTTCAAGACTTATAGGAACGGAGCTCTATAGAATCTAGGTTCTTCCTCCTTCGACTCTGACATCGGCCTCCTCATCATTAATATTGGCACTCTTCTTTATCTCGCTGATGGTGTAAAGGTTACTCCAGTCCTTTCAGTAACGTCAAACACTTTCATGCTTCACTTTAGTCTCACATGTCAAACACTGATAGTTACAGAGAGCTGTAATTCTGCCTTCCCATTAGCTGAAAAGTGTTTTTCACTAATCTTCAGATGTCTGATCTGGTGCTGATGTGCTGAGTGTCTGGCTCAGCCAGGGGAGCCTGCTTCTGATTAACTTTGATTCTGTTGATCTAATGTCTGGCTGGAGAGGATACACATCCTTCTTCATTTCTCTCTTGTATGAGGCCAACAAACAGACGTGTAAATAAGAAAGAGATTACAAGATCAAGAAGCAGTCATGTGGAATGGCTGTCCAATCCTATGGTAACTGAGACCAAGGTCATGGGATATCATAATTGTAATATTGTTGTACTGTACGTAGTTCCTGTGTTTGTGCTTTCTCCTTACCAAGACACCTGAAAACACATAGTCAAACAGTGTCCTCAACCGTGTGCTCACCTTCCTTTATTAACCCACATTTCAGGGGCAGATGCTCTCCATATTTACTGCTGTGGGAACTTTTAGGTGCAAGGCACAGACAGATAATCTAGTGCATATTTTCCACTCATTTTTGACTCATGTTTTCCACTCTAACACTTAAAAGACTATCAAGGCAGCCGATATACCTCCAAGGTTTATTCCCTCAGCCATCCTGTACTTTACTCAGTAATGAGAGAACCCAACTTTTACTGTCACTTCACTTTGCCGTCTTGTAAAACCTTGTGGGATTTCACATGGCATACCTCTGTAAACTTTTGCAAGCTCCCGTCTGCCGGATCTAAACCTGCACTTGTAAAAGTGGACCTGCAAATTGCTGTGAAAGTGCTTTCACACTTGTAACAGGGGCGATGCCATGCAAACTTGCTTTGTCTCCCATGGTTTGACACATAAAAACATTATCTTTTAACTTCTTTTGAGATTTAGACTTACAGAACGCAAACCTGTACTCGATTTGAGTAGGCCCTGAAAAGAAGGCCTGGTGTTGATACTGTAGCTGCCATTGCCTGCCCCTGCATGCTTCTTAGCCTCTTAGGGCTATTAAATCAAATTGTAACTCCTTTATTTACATAGGTACAAGTAAAGAAACATGCTATAGCCAGGGGCAAGTTAACATTTAGTTCAGGGAAACAGGTTACTGGGTCAGACTCCTGGAGGCTCTGCTCTATTTGGGTTACTCAGATTACTGCAGTGTGTCACCGCAAGGTGATGATAGCTCCTATTGCGTTGCTTTACATCACTACAGCAAAAAGTCTTTGTAGTGTTTGCCAGAGATGAGCTATGACCTATAAAGGATCCCTGGAAGACATTGCAAGAAGTGTGTGATATGTTTCAAAATGAATATCATGGATTTCTATTAAACCAATTTGAACAGTCTGCTGTCGTGAGCAGTTTTAATTTCTTTGGCATTCTCCCTCAAAATTGTTCTTGTTTCCAAAGTTGCTAAATACTTGATGAGTCTTATCAAATAATGAGTTTAAATGGGTATGCTTTGAAGTCCCAAAGTACTATATTGAGAACAGATTATTGGCCGATGTGAATGCATCCAGAATGAACAAGAGTGTCCATTACCATATGTCTGGATGGTTCATATTTCTCATGTTTCCACAGCGCACACTGCACAGTGATCAACAAGAGGCAATCTTTGTTTGGTCAGCCAGGGGTAAGACAGTTCAACTCTATACCTGTGCACGAGAAATCCTCATGGCAGTTTTACAACACAAATCACATGGACGTCAATGGAAAATACAAAATAGAGAACAAGACAAAGATGCATTTGTTGTTAGAATACAGGAAAGGTTATCACAGCTTCAATGTAGTGTCTGCCTTCTCCTCCTTTCCCATCGCATCCTTCCCAATCTACATCCCCACTTCCATCTATGTGCCTTGCGACCGGACAGAATCTGCACTCGTTTCTTTTGACCCACTGAATCGTACATGAATCATACCCCGGGAGGTAGGACGAAAAGTAAAAGGAGTAGTCTTTATCTGCGGAGGACTGACTAGATGTGAATGGCTTATACAGGATGGTACAGTGTGTCTGTTTTCCAGGAGACTTTTACAGGCCACAGCCATCAAATGAAACGTATATTGCTTGGAATAATCGTAAACCAGGTGTGCTTGTTTCGGGCTGCGTTTGAAACACAATGACATGAGATTTTAAAGTTCAGTGAAGCAAGCACCGCTCATGGCCGACAGTTGTCATCACCTCTCTCTATTCTGGTCTGTCCTGCCAGTCTCTCCATTATATACTTGTAAATAAAACAGAAATGGACAAGAATGATTGGTTTTAAAAAAGGAAACCGCTCCGATGTCCTGCGTGAATGACTGAGTGGAACCTTGCTGGTTCTTTGAAAGGGAAGGTGATGTTCAGCGCGGTATGTACAGTATATCCTTTTCAAAAAAGTGCGTGACAGACCACCTAAAGAACAAGGTCATTAGCTAAAATCAAAGAAAGAGACTAAAACTAGGTTTGAAAAATAATGTATCACACAAACCCGAACCATAATCAGCAGGGTGGCGTGGTGTTTAGCCAATGTGTCCATCTCTGTCAGAGTATCCTTGAGCAAGACACTCAACCCCCTCTCTGCTCCAGGGACACCGCTGCGCTCTGACCTGTCTGCTGAGTTGTGAATGCGTACACGTGTGTCTCTCAGAGGGATATGAAAAGAAACAAATCCCTAATTACACTGTGTCCAACATAGTGATGGAAGTGCTATAATATTCCTAAAGGAAAAATACTAATCCGTGCCTCCAAAATGAAATAAAAACCTGAAACGTTGAATTCAGTTTCAAACTTCTGGCCGGAGACAAAGTGAGGGTGGAGTAGCACATAGATCCATTTGGAAATGAATAGGACTTACATATCCTATGAATATGTAAGTACAAATTATGAACATCATAAGATAATTTATGAAGTGGGTTGTTGTTGTTTTTTTTACAATAAATTATATGCTTTGATTTCAGACGTGGTATGCTGCGGCGTGACCAACAAAATGCCCAATCCTAAACCTTATAATAAGCTTTAGCGAGAAAGTTCCAAGCACTTTCCCTCAAGTGCATTTGCGATTGATATGTTGAAGTTAGTGCAGGAGTGTGACCGCTCTCTGACACCAGCAGCTGTCTCTAGAAGTTAAAGCGCCCTGACTATCATCCCAAGCAGGCAGATGAGCGATGAATGAATCATCCCAATGGCTTTCAATCTCAGCGCTACTCTAGTCTCCATATGTCTGCATGTATCATCAAATCCAAGCTATTTGCAGGCAGGCGAAAAAATGCAGCTGGTGTCCCACTAGACCTATTTGCTGCATCATTTCATTTGTGGCCATTTGGCATTCGACGAGCTATTCACACAGCTCAGTCCTTGTCATTTTATTTTATCTGTCCTTTTTTCCTCTTCGCCTGGCCCCAGAGAGCAAGAGGCTCTCTTCTTGGTGGCCAGACAGCAAATACAGAGGTGGACTCTGCCGTCCGTTCCAGAATGTCACATCCGAGTGAGACGCAGACTGAGCTGAGACAGCCGCTCTGAAATCAACTGGCCTCTCTTCAGCACAGCTGGACTGGCAGTGAGCAGGAAGTGAGGGAGTAAAGACAGAGAGTTTTCGGGTTCCAATTGCAGACTCACAGGGGCCATTTTCAAGTATCGAGACCTTTCACACGGTGTAGACAGCATTGCCTCAGTTGGCTTTGTGGTTTGTGACAGTAACTGTGGTGTCCTGTCTTTTTCCTGAATACCCAAAAGCATGAAAGACATAGCCTGCAAACTGGGATCAACTGTAGCATTTTGTCTGGTCTGACAAGAGTTATGCAGTTATGTGTGTGCAGCTGTCATGTGATTCATTTTATTATACACATTTACAGTATGTGTGAACGCAATAAATACAGTGCTTAACACATATGTTGTCTAATAATAACATGGATGATACACTACTAGGGGTCTTTTCATGATTAAACACATACAGTAGCAGTATTAATAGCACAAAACCAAAAGTAAGCATTGGACAAAAGTCCCTATAAAGATAAAATTCCCTTGATCAGCACTAATTCAGCTGCCTCAGCACAATTAATGCTTTAGCAGCTGCTACAGCCCTGTATGTGTATGTGTCCTCAACACTATGCAGATTCCCTCAGATTCAAACCTTCTCTCAAACAATCTCATTTCTGCTTTGTAGATGACGACCTTCCCCAGCAGTGGCTTGTAGCATAACATGTAGACAGTTTGACTTTTCTTTTTGTTCCCCATGATGAAATCTCAGGGAGAACTATGGATTGGTCTCCTTCCACTTGTTTGTTTGTTCGTTCATTTGTTAATTTGTTCGTCTGCCCGTCCGACACACTCGATCTCTCAGACACTTGACAGTTTTCGGGGAAGTATTCAGTTATTTACACAGCTGTACGTGATTCATTGCTTTACTAAAAATAATCATACAACTTACTGGGTCAACTGTTGGTCAATTATTTTCATTGGCTGATTGTTTCAGACCATATGTTATGTAGTTGTGCAGTGAATATTGCGTAGCGGTGAAAATCAAAAACTGTAAAAGCCACAGAAAAGTAAACCCCCAAAGTCTCAACAGTTTGTCTGCCTGTCATAACGTTAGCCATGTCAGCTTTTACATATTTGACAGTGATTAAGCATTCAGTGTGGCACGGAAGGAAGTTACGAAATTGGGTTTTGGTGAGCAAGTGGGCATAAATAGATTTTTTTTAAAGGGCATGAAAATTGCTTTTGCAATGGCTGAGGTACAGAGGTCTGAAGATTCCAATACTATGACGCTGCAATAAGGCAGAGGTTTTATCCACAACCCATTAAATCGACATAAGTCATAGTATCGGTCTGGACAGTCATTGTGTCAACCTTAATGAACACTCCCTATTCTTTTTATTTTTGGGTGTGCCCCGCATTTTTTTTTCTCCAAGAAGCATTCCAAGCGCAACCGCTGGAGCAAGCACATGGAATGCTGTGAGCCTGATCGTATCTGTAGTCCTCTGTGTTTTGTTCCATTCACCCAGATGGGCCTGTCCACGTCCTTATTAATGGGATCTACCTACGCAGACTGTCAGAGAGACTGGCTAGAGGGCAAATGGATGACCAGACAGGGAGTCTGAGGTGGACAGATACAAATATAGTGTTACATTTTCCAGTTTTGAATTGCTTAAATTGCAGTAAAATGTGAACAGAAATTCTAACTTAAATAAAGCCCCTACATGTAGAATATTCACCTCAATACATCATTCTCAAATTAATTTGATAGCATATTATAATGGCTGTAGAAAACTGAGACCATCGCGGTGAAAACTGGTTTATTCTGTGTGTTGCTTTCTATGTTTATTCGGCCTGCACCGGGGTCCAGTGTGATTTGGCAGAAATGTGCAGGATTGACTTGCAGTACAAAGGAGGCTTCAGCCAAAACCGGAAGAGGACTGCCTCACTCTAGTTGTCTGTAGCATGGAAGAAGCCTGTTATATTATATTATATTATATTATATTATATTATATTATATTATAAGTGAGCATATACACAGACAAGCAATGTTCGTCACTAGATTCAGCCACTTTTCAGACGCATCTCCGGCAATTTTATTTCTCAAAAGCAACTAGCAAGAAATTTAAAACTTTTCTTACCGTGGGGAACAATATGAATGTGTTGAATCCTAAAGTATGGCAACAAGTTGATATGACTGGTGATCACAGCACTTCTCATACACAGGGCAGGCCCCTCCCTCTGCTAAGAATGGGGACTGCAGGTTATATATTGATATGCAAATTAGCGTACTTTCCTCGGAAAAGAGTCGGAAACACCGCAGACAAGTACAGATCCAGTTCCATTCATTTGTTGTATACCAACGGAAATTGATGTCAATTCCGTAAAAGCTACTTATGAAATCATTGCAATTTCCATCGAACAAGAGGGAACAAAGCTTAAAAGAATAGGGAAACAAATCTTTCTGTGACGTTAGTGGAATGTAGGTTTACCTACACTTGCGTACATTCACATTATGAATGAATTATGAAGATTATGAAGATATTAGGAGGTTAAATAGATCCCCATGCGGTCATATGTATCAATCACCGCTAGCAGCATTACTGTTTCATTGCCCCTTCATTTACTTAGTAAATCCTTCTCCTAGATGACCCAGGTGTCTCATTCAGACAGAGGTTTGCCACTGACTTGAGGTTTGACCTCGGACTCGTTCCCTTCTGCTCCTTTTCCCATCTGTCGTATGGATCTTCCTCCCCCTCTCGGCTTGTACAGTACGGAACATCCTGGTATGCTGGCATTGTGAAGGGTCTGCTCTCTGCAGGTGATGAATGATGTCCTTTGGGAGGACAAGACATTGCTCCTCATATCTTCAAAGCCTCAACTTTTGTTCATGCCGTTTTTCACAGTCGGACATTTTCTATCATCCAGAATGCCAATGTCTCACACAGTGTTCAGTGCTGAAAATCAAACCCACATTGCAATCTTAATCATTGTTTCTGTTCCTGCTTTGAACTATTGATTTGTGGTCCTTTTTCCACGGTATTGAGCCAGCAAGACTGACAATAACTTAGATTATGCAACGCCTGTGAGACACCACGCAAATTCTAATTCTGACGTACGATTCCAGAGTTCCTCGCAAATTTCTGAATGAGACATTGATTTACAAACATCAAAAACAAACATCAGATCAGAAAAGAAAAGAACATTCAGCCCAGATTTTTATAAATTTCCATTTTCATTGACTGAGTCTTTGAGAAGACAAACAAATGTCAAACAAATCATGCCCAAAGTGAATATCATTTTCTTATGAATAAACATAGCCTGGACAAACTACATAACAAATATTTAGTTGATTGCAAAATGAATGTCTGTCATTATAAATCAAATGCTGCAACAGTGATCAAACCTCAGAAGAGCGTGTTTCTTAGAAGTGGGGTTTTGAGGAAAGCCAAATAACTCAGTTGTGACGGCCCAGCATGACTCCATGCTCTACGTCTACAGTGTATCAGCTCACAGCAAGCTGACTCCTGACCCTAAAGGTCACCCAAACACCTCCAGTCATCATCAGCTCACCTGTTGCTGTAGCCTCTGCAAAGAAAGGTTGAAGGTTGAAGAGATGGAATGTGAAGGATTAGATTATATGTTTGCTGCAAGTACAGAACTTCAAAATCTTACAAAATGAGGTTAGAGATCTGCGACTTAGCTCCAACTGTCTATTGCTTGTTAACGCGGCGGAGAGGCTGAGTATAATGTCTCTGGGTGATTGGCTTTGGATGGCAGTAGATGAAGAGAGCTGTGGTTGCTAACGGAGCTGCTCTCTGACCCTCTTAAGATTTTAAGGGGCTATTCCAGCAGCCCAGGGGCTCGACCCAGACAGCTTGGCTATAGTTGATTAAGTTCAGCGAGCAGGGGGTCATAGTGAAAGACGACTCACTGAAGAAGAGAGCAGACCTAGTAAAAATGAGCTGTCAAATGCTTTGGTGCATGGGAGATTTTAGAACTTTTTTTATATGTAAAACAATCCCTCTCTACCTACATTTAAGCACAAAAGGGAAGACAAACGTGTTCACACATGCTTCTGTGGGTGTATGTGTTTGTGCTTTCCTGACTGCCTGTCTGGTTAACTCCTGTCGCGTTCCGCACACACATGGAAATCCTCTCTGTGACTAGGACTAGGAGAGGAGCTGCTACAAGGATCACCATCGAAGGAAGATTAAATCCACCCCGTGTGCGCTTGAGTCATCCTCCGACCTCGGCAGTTGCGACTCCCTTTCCCAGCACAGGCGTTTGTTTGCTGATACTATATGAGTTGTGTTGCATGAGTTGGCTTTGGTGCATGGAGAAAGATGTTGGACTGTTATTGTAGAAAATACATTTTTTTTTTTTTCCATTGCTTGATATATTATTCGCTTGTTTGCCATGATTCCTACTGTTTGTATATTTTGAGAAGATGGAGACGTTCTGGCTTTACAACCACTTGAAATGCAGCAGTTAGTAACCGAAAATCACCATCAGTGACGATGGTGACCGAGTTCACGATCTGGATGGTCACCCAAGCATTTCGTATTCTGTTTATGCAGTGTATTTTGTTTATGTTTTGTTATCAATATTTACTTTTTGTTTACCTCTCAGCATCCGTTGCACGCCTGACTGTCCAGGATTTGTTTACATTTCTCTTTACTAGTACAGTGCCCGTTCCCCCCGCTGCTGCACAGAGCGCTGTTCGCTTGTTTATTCAAAGTTTATTAATATTGAACGTGTCACGTGTCCAAATTGCACCAAATCTGACGCACGTCCTCGGGTCCCCAGCAACACACCCGCCAAGTGTGAGGTCGCTCGGACGAACCGTTCTCGAGATATGCAAAGGACACACACACATACAGAGATTCCTTGCTTTATAGTGCAGTGCCCGTTCAAAACGTGCCTGTTCGGAACGGGCCGATTGCTTGGCCCGTATCCAGACTGAAACTTCACCAGTGAGACTAAACTGAGCTTGAACCAGTTGAAGCAGTTCACGGCCTTCCAGTGGTTGATTCTGCTGCCAATCAAACGTGTCTGCGCTCCTATTGGCTAGTTTTACTGCCGCCGCCTCTTTTTTTCTCCTGTGTGTGCTCGTTCTTTGCTCTCCGGCAGTTTAACTGAGCGGGGCGCCGCCGTGATGTGACGGTGTATATATCAAACAGCCCCCGCTGCACTCAGACACAGAGCTGAGCGGCTCACTGTTCGCTTGTTTAGTCAAAGTTTATTAATATTGAACGTATTGTGTGTCCAAATTGCACCAAATCCGACACTGCACGTCCTCGGGTCCCCA
>OMOV01091881.1:12500-17525 GCA_900312565.1 Beryx splendens
CGGATATTGTATTTGGAAGCATTATCTGATGCTGACGCTAGAATAATAAATCCACTGATAAGGCGCCAGGTCTCAACTCCCTCAGAGGAAAGTGAATTTTCAGACGAGTGCTCATCTCTCCCTTGTCCCCTCTCCAGTATCCTGCATTTGATCTATCCCATCTTTTTGGACCGTGTGGTTTAATTGATACCAAAGCAGACTGTCTGCGAAGGCTTTCCTCTGTGCACCATCAGCTACATATAGGTCAGATGAAACACAGCTGTGAATTTGCATGATATATGTTGCCAGACATGCCTTCCCAGCTAATACAGGAACTAATCCTATGCATTAAAGTGGGGATCAAGGGCTGAGCGTGTGGTGGGAGGTATGGGCCGGTGCGTATTCTTATGTCATATGCCACGTTTTTGTGTGCGTGCGCAATATTTCTTGCGCCACAAAGATAGGTATGTACTGGCGAGGTTGACTCTGCCTTGTCTCGGTGAGCTTTAGTGTTCCTGTGAGCAGAGACTTTACTGGAACAAAACATAATAAATTGTCTTTGGAGTAAATTTATGAAGCCATGTCCTTTCTCCAGTTTGATGTGGTGGAATCGTTGATGTAGCTCACGTAATCTAAGTATATGGGGGTTGGGGGCGCAGATTCACACCAGCAGGACTGGGGAATGAGTAGATTTCCTCGAATGAATTAATCGGCTACACTATGGCCAGGCTAAACATGTTTAGAAACTCAACGACTTAACTCGTTATGAGTGATCTATTGGTGCGTAGGCATTCGTTGTCTGTGTGAGGTCATTTGGCGGCGCTCCCCACATTGATCTCACCAGTGAAGAATGACTTGTTTATACTTTCAAATAAAACTATTTCAAGGACAGCCACATCCGCCCATCATATGCAATCTGGTACAAAGCTTGGGCCTTTACAGTACTTTGTCATTCAAGTTGACAGAAGGAAGAACAGAGGAGAATTTAGTCTGCCTCCAAGTTCGTAGAGTACTAGGACAAAGGGGATGACAGCGCTGAACAGAGTGCTGTGTCATGTCAGGAGAAGTTACAGTGCAGAACTGCCATTTCCATGTCCATGTGTTCTTCTGCGGATGGATTTCTCTATTAATCTTCCATCTCATCATAACAAATATACTCCATGTGTGCCTGCGACGTTGCATGGGAAGTTGTAGGTCGATCGCAGGACCTCCGTCTTCGCTCAAGTCGACTGTGGTCTGACCCGATCGAGCGCTGCGTGCAGGCCTTTCCTCTGGATCCCCGTCTTCTGTAGGTAATCCAAGGCTTTCTGTTGAGGGCATCCCAGAGGAAACTCAGTGAGGGGCTCAGAATGATGAAGGTTCGCGCCCCCACGTGAGCAAACGGTACACGGTGAGCCAAGGTATACATCATGTGGCGCGTGCATTTTTATGATCCCCCGAAGACGTCTGAGGATCTCTGGTCTTTTGTTTTCATGAACTCAGAGGAACACAAAGTGAAGGGAGGGGAGCATTTGCTCACATGTCAAACATTGCTGTCATATTGCCTTGACTAACGCAAGTCTCACAAAGCTTTTTCAAATATGATGTGATGGATTGCGTAAGAGATATATGCCATTGGACAAACTTTGATGGATCATTCAGTAAAGCATCCGTGACATTTTCAAAGAAATAAATGTCTGTTTTGCTACTCTCTATTGCTGATTGATATAACACAACAGTGTGTTGTGGATCATTAAAGCTCTTACATCTGCTATTTTAAACAGTCTGCTTGGTCTTTCCCAGGAAACATTCTCCAGCACACAGGAAGTGACGCATTTTACGGTTACACAAATTCAAACTTCCATCAACAGAAAATCCAAGGAAAAAGACGTCACAGCACCGGCCACACTGTTTGATTGACAGACGATCTGTGGGAAGTGCAGCGCAGAAACACCACAGCAATGAGCGCTCAGAACCAACAATGTCGCCAAAATGAACAAGCGGTCACACAGAGATGAACAGTTGCCTCCAATATGGCGTAACGCTCACCCTACATTTGTGTTGGGGAAATAAACTATAGCGTTGAATGTAAAAACATCATCTCCATAAGAATCTGCAAGAGAAGCATTCACTGGAACTCTCATCCTAAACACAGAAGAGGATTAGGGCAAATACATTTTTCACCTGTGGTCCTAATCCTATTCCGCATTAAACATGTTTATGTTATTATTCACATAGTTCACATTTCTTAATGAATGGAAGGTGTGTAAAAAATAGACCTGTACCTATTACATTAAAGTTTTCACGTGCTGAAGAAAGGACACTGGGGTTAGTCAGCTCTTATTTCTCCTCATTTACATGTGCTATACCACTTTAACAGGATGTTATTTTGGGCTTGAGTGGTGCAGTGCATGTGATGGAGTGTTTAGTCTCAGGGACGTGCCGATATATATCAAAACCTTTGAAAATCTATGATTGTCCCAGTCGACTGTAACTCTTCACTAACTCTTCAATGACCAGAGTAAAGGTATGTTGTAGAGTGAATAGTAAACAACGGTGTAATAGAGGTGAATCTTAGTGAAAGTATCCAGGAGGAGCCACACAGCGACTGCCAGACGGTGAAAGTGACAGTCCTGAGCTGGTCTGTGCTCGCTGCTCTGTGCAGACAACGGCGGAAATAAATATTAGGAGCTGATGGTGTCATCCACGGTGCAAGGCATAAACTTTGAGTGCTTAAGACTCAGATAAATCAACACAAGACCCTCACAGTGTTAGTGGGGAAAAAGGGGAAAACAGGAGCGTGTAACACTGGGTGCCAGATCGTTGAACGCAACTGGGGCCACCTAGAAGCCCTGTCATGTTTGGATTTGAAGTCCCTTCAAATAGCGATTCTGTTTGAGTTGTGCTTTTTCTAACAAAGTTGCGTATCGCCAGAAAATAGAAGCTGCAAACCAACAGCAGAAAACCAGCGATAATAAAGGGAAAGCTTGGACTGCTTGCTCCATTAATTCCCTAAGCTCCTTTAGTCCTACTCAGCAAAATAGTATCAGAAACCATACTTGAGTCCAAACAAACAAAACTAGCAATTCTATTACAGCATAATGAGAGTAATAAGAAGTTATTGGTAAATTGCAAGTTTTCAGTTGTGTCTTAAAAGAAGAATCAGTTTGCAAAGTGTATTTCTTCAGGCAGGTCTTAAGTTAAGACACTTCTGCAGCTCCATTAAGTCAAGGTGCAAGGATGAGTTGCGATAATAGTGTGGCATCTACGTGTAAACCATCAAGTCTCTGTACGTTTTGCCAGTTCATTGACTCATCCCATCAACATAAATTCCAACCTTACGCAGAAACAAAGACAGCGTTCGAGCATCAACCTCAAACCATTAGTAAATTCCAATGTTTTTATGGCTGAGTTTATTTCCTCACAGAGGCAATTTTATGTTTTCCTCTCTAATCATGTTTAACCAGGCTGGAGAATCAACAGCATCTGTGTAGTGGAGCTCCACGTTGGTATTGATGTGATCGGTATGCGCGTGCAGCTTGTTGATCTTGTTGCCGTTGGTTTTTGTTATTACCGTTATTACCGAAGTTTCTTTTTGTTCTCCCTTTGCTGTAAAATGAACAAACCAAAAGTTCTAAAGAAAATGATGTAGCCGGTGTTGCTGCTCAGACGCAGTGCGCTGGCAAGTGAGCGAGAACTCATCAAAGCGAGTAACACAAGACCCACATATATCATCTGTCATCCCGTGCTGGAACTTACTTTTCAGGTTGTGTGGTTGCCAACTGACCATGGCTATCACCTGCCTGACTCATTTAAATTCAAGGAATACACTCAAGCCATGGCATTGCTCTCTTTTATAGTGCGCCAGGTTTTCGTACCCTCAAATGAACTCCAGCTCCGCAGTAAGGAAAATACCCTATGTGTGGTTTTGCTCAGCACTGAACGCACTGGCTTTAACAAGGCAAAGCCGTTGTAGCATCAGGTTTGAGACACAGACAAATCATGTTTTCCCCCTAACTACGCCTGCATCTATCAACTAATTTACCTTGAATGCCCCAAACATGCATAAGACTTTGAGTGTACAGACAGAAACTGCATGCCAGCTCCAAAACCTGGATTCAATAATGAGCAGGAAATTCCCTTCTGGAGCATTTGGTATTCTTCAACATATCATTCCTGCTAAGTGCACCTATCCTCAGTGTGTTTTCAATGAATGTGCTCTTGTATCAAAGTGCAAGGGCCAATACATTCTCTTTTCTCCTTGACCATATGTGCAACTCACACAATTCACTGGGAAGATGCTTGTTGTCATAACTAGGCCAATACCAATATATTATCCCAGGGTGCTGTTAAGAGGTGTAAATATGATGGAGGGCTGACTGAATTAAACCTTCTGGTGTAGGATAATTCTTTGATTAGGTCAGATTACTGGCACTAATTGGTAGACGAACTGGTTTATCTCTATGAGGAAATACCTGCCACCCATCTACCTGACAAGCTAGTTAGTCTTCCTAAAGCTTAAAGCTTAAAGGACGTTTTTACTCAGTTGGATGCAGACAACTGGATCGTGTGATGTTCTGAGGTCAGGCAGCTCACATATTTCCCACGCATCATGTACATCCGCTTGAGAGAAAGTGGATCAAATGGATGTGTCATTGTTGGAAATGGTAATGAGGTCAAAAGTAAAGAAAAACATCTAAAGATTGGAGCAGGAATGAGCCACACAAAACAAACGAGGCATTTTTCAAACAAAATATAACATCTACTTTGAGAAACCCTGAGATTTGTCGAAGATCTGTTTGAGAATTTTTAAGGTGAGAAGAGAGCGTTGGCAGGCAGTGGATATTTTACTGCTCAGTATTAAAGATTATATTGTTTAGACCAAATCCATAAGCCATAACATTACAGAATGGGTTTGTATAGGCAGTGGAGCTTCAGCTATGCTGCAGCACCTTCTGTGCCCAGGGACCCAAGGCCAGAGCTCCTCCTCCTCTCAGCTACACTGAATACTTCTCGCTCTCTCCTCTCTCGCCCCCTCTCTCTCTCTCTCTCTCTCTCTCTCTCCAT
>OMOV01091896.1:0-13959 GCA_900312565.1 Beryx splendens
CCCTCACACACACTTTCATTCACACACACACACACACACACACATGGGCACGTGCACACGCATGCAGAGGTGCACACACACTTTCTAATCAATTCCCTCTAGACAAGATTAACCAATCTATCTTCATTACTTTCCATTAACTAGATCACATGTGAAGCGTACAGTGCATGGGGAGGAAGCAGTATTCTCATGTGGATGCGAACAAAGACGTGTGAAACACCCCGTATTGTAATTGATTGTTTCCATAGACAATAAATCAGGTCCCCTTCATGACTGAGTCGCTCTCCACACACACCAGGTGAGATTATAGACGATCATTGCCGCACTTACACCGCTAGCCAAGCCGCTTCCTCTGATCTTTCCATTTCATTTCTCTCCTCTCCTCTCTCTTCTCATCTGTCCTCTGTTCTTTGATCTTCACAGTCACCTGGCTTCCTGTCTCTCTGTGCGGCTTCACTCCAAAGCACGGAGATGATTCAGCTTCAATAGCATTTCCATGGCAACAGATTTTCAATCATACCTCTCCAATCAGGCTTCCCTGGCAGTTTGTCCAGGGACCGCCGAATGTGGTCCGGTTCAGACTTTGATCATGATCCCACTGATCTTTCTATCAACATGAAATTATACTGTACCATCGACCTCCATTTCAATCATGCACTTGGTTTGGATCATTTGGAAATTGTATTCTTCTACAAACACTAAAAATCAGATCCAAAAATCGAATAACTGTTATCCATTTCTGAGATTTTTGCCGTTTGAGGTTCAGTCATCCATAGAAGTCATACCGGGGTGTTTTGTTTTAGGGTCGTTACTTGGTGTTTGCGTCAGCTTTATGGCTCGAAATGGCACAACGATTTTATGCGCTCACCAAAGCGGAACAGCTGTTTTTCAACTAACCTCCCATATCCGAGTCCCTGGAGTTGCCGGTTCATTTCCCAGGGCACGGCGCCTCGGTCCCACAGCGCCCGCAGCCCCTCAGTCGGAACATGAGCATGCACTTGCCCACAACCGAGCTCACTGACATTTACTGTTGTTACAAACATTGCCTTTTTCCACGCCCGCCCCGGAGATCTCCTAGGTGCAGTTTATTTCTTTAGCCAAGAATCCATAATTTCTTATTATCATTTCTTATTTTTAGGAATAAGAGAAGTATCAGTCAATGTTACTATGGTTATTAGATCTGCCGGGTCCGCAGAGACTCCCTTCCTCATTCACTGCAGATAATTGTATCTTTCTGATGAATACCATGAGAGCTGCACTGTTGACATAGTGGGCACAGACTGACGATTTCTTATTAAGTTATTGCAGTTTCAGATAACTTTAATTTTCAAGTGAATGTTGCACATGATGTACAGTTGTACAGTATATCATAGGCAATATAAATTATCACAGCCCTATCAAACAAATTGAGAATATCCCATGGCAGTCACAGTAATGTTATCCTGTGTGTTTGGCATTTTCCCCCTCCTGACCCAGCCGTAGATCATTAATAAGACATACCAGATCTCTCTTAATGAGATGACAGAGATGCTGTGTTCTTTACATGGCTAATTAGCTGGCTTGTTCATTAAGCAATTAGCCAGATATCTGTCTGTTAGTCTCTGTGGTTTTCTTGCCTTCTGTTCAAATGTTTTCCCTGACATTTGAGTTCATCCCTCTGTTAATTGAAGCCTTTAAGACAGTTTTACAATTTTTCAAATATCAAACACAACAGTTGTTGTTGTACATCCAGATCTTTCAGTGTGAGTTTACTTCATCACCTGAATGTGAGTTTGCAATACCTCTTGTCTGGGACTGCGAATGTGAAGAGCATTAACACATTAACACGTTTCATATCTATTCCGGGATGCAGCCTATATCCGATATCCTATATATCCTATATATCCGACACCAATATGAACTAACGGCAATGTTGAAAAGACATGCACGCACAGAGTAACAACAAAAGATGTCACATCCTTTTTTGTACCTACGCTTCTCAAACACATTTCGAGTTTTGACTGAATCACGCCATCTTCCCAAATCCCAATCAAGTAAGCCGTTTCTTTTTCTTCCTGTTGTTGTGTCTCTCTGTCCTCCATGCCTTTGCTGCAGCTTCTGTTGCTGTTGATACTGATTAGAAAACATCAGATCTGTGGCACACGGGAGGGAAAAGCATCAGAATTGGAACACTTTCAGCTGCAGTGTGAACATAGCCTCAGAAAGTACCTATAAAAGTTTTTTAAAAGTCTGAAGTTCTTTGTCTGACAGTTGTTGATCTTCCACATTCATCCTGCAATTATCCATCTGTGAGGTGGTTTCTCTTCCATTGGCACTAATGGTCAGTGGATCTGGCTGGTTCAGAGCCATTGAAAAAAGTGAGAGTGGAGATTAAAAGGAAATGTAATTACACCAGAGCTGAAAAAGTAACCCTGTCTTCATCTCACCTCCTTCTTTCTCTTTATTCTTCCCCTCTTCATCCCTCCTTTCTTCCCTCTCTTCCCTGCTGTCTTTCCCCACCTCTCTCTCTCTGTCTCTCTCTCTCTAGCGGAGCCGCTGGATGGAGAAGAGTACCTGGACATATCGGGTATCATGCGAAACCAAGCGGGGCGCTACGAATGCAAGGCCAGCAACGACGTTGCCACGCCCGATGTCAAATACGTCAACGTGGTCGTCAACTGTAAGTGTTAAAATCGATCACTGGCCACAACCACAACATTCACGTCACGTCTCATGCAAGGCACTTAACAAATAAAAGCACAGAAAGTCAAGATTGTGTCAAGGGTAGAGACAAAGTGCAGTGGAGAGTGGAGCCCACATCTCGAAAGTTTTCAAGGACCCTTCGCTCTCGTCTCGTCGTGATTAATGCGGGCAAAATATGATCTCTAATTTCGGCCCACGTCTGACTGTGATTGAAATTGTCACGTCCACGCTGATTCTCGAGCAGCACGTATTATTTAACAGACACTTTTGTGCCGTTCCAAAACAAGATTGCCTAATTTCATCTTGTCAGGGGTCCTTGTTAGATCTGATGAGTGCAATATTTTAGCGGCTGAGGATGGATGAACAGCGCGTGAAACATCTCGATTCCCCTCGAGACGACACGAGTTATAGAACTCCCTTTGTTCTCCAACACAACACATAGGGCCATTTGCCAAAACGATAATTTAGCCAGGTCTCCATTCCTGAATCAAATGAGGATGCTGCTCTCTATATTGAAGCATTTTATGGCTTGATCTTTGATCTTAAATGGAAAAACTGCATTTATCTATATAAGGCATATTTTTGCTATGATGTTTGTAGATATACTGTGTGTATGCTGACTGGTTAAAAGAAATAAGATAAGGAATGTCATCCAAAAGTCATCCATGATATTAATGGGTAGTCTGAATTTTGAGCACTGACTAATATTCCCATTGAGTACCAAATCTACCCTACTTTGGACGTGAAGGGCTGGAGTAAGAATGAGATTTGACACCAAAAAAACACACACACAAAAAAAATCACTTTACTTCAGCTTCTCTAAGATTTTTTTTAAGGTTTTTTTTTTGTTTGTTTGTTTGTTTGTTTTTTTGCTTGTCAATGAAATTAAATTTTGAACCACATAAAGCATTTGCCATTATATGGGATGTCTTTCCTCCAATCTCAGGTGTGACATATTTTCCAGGAAATGGCCTCATTTGGAGACACAAAACAATATAAAGTATGAATAATTTGTTTTATTTCTAACTCGCTTTCCTGTAAAAGCAAATCTCAAAGCATTTCAAGGAAAAACAAAGAGAAAGCATGGGTGCTGCGTGGTTGTGGTGCTGGAGTCCAGCCAGGGGGCATTGAGGATCTTAGGTTACACGTGGGAGATTTGTGGGGCGAGCAGTTCATTGAAGGTTTCACAGATGACTGATGTCAGTGTGTGTGACTCTGCAGACCCTCCGACCATAAAGAAAACCCAGAACTCAGAGACTCAGGTGGGCCGCATGGGGATGCTGCAGTGTGACGCCACCGCAGTGCCCACGCCAGAGTTCGAATGGTACAGAGACGAGAAGAGGTAAGACTTGGCACACACTCATGCTGCTATCCCCCGCACCCACATCACAATCAGACTTCTGCACAGACTTGCATGCTATCTGATGTTGCTTGTTATTTGAGCTAAAGCGACACATGATGAGACGACAAAAGGTTTGGACGGTTCTAAGCGTCTTACTCGGGACACTTCAAGATCAAAAGCCCACGGACGTAGAGAGACAGGAG
This sequence comes from Beryx splendens, assembly GCA_900312565.1. NCBI lineage: Eukaryota > Metazoa > Chordata > Actinopteri > Beryciformes > Berycidae > Beryx > Beryx splendens. Next base: position 4,228 of record OMOV01091896.1, read on the forward strand.
CACTCTGCAGCTTCTAGATTTAGGTCAGATTTAATGGGACAATGAACAGACTGACATGATATGACTAGATTCACTAGGATTTGAGTTTTCATCTTATTCACAAAAAAATGGATGAACATCCAGTTGTGGCACAAAGAGTGCCACGCAAGCAAAAAGCCCCCTTCATCACCAACTGCAAGAGCAAATTGCCTGCTTCAACTGACCAAGGCATGGAACCCTCGCTTTAGACTGGCCTTTATCATTCGAGTTCATATGTTTTATAAGCATGCGTCAAAACACGTTACAAAGAATGAGCCTACCTAGACCTAACTACTCAAAAATCAATCACAGAACAAAATTATGTAATACAGTATGCAACAAAATAAAACACAAGGAAGGAAGCCAAAAAAAAAGCAAAAAACACAAAATAGCATGTTAGCGAGGCATGACAAACCTACATAACCTAGATCAGTGGTCCTCAACATGGGTCTGGGGACCACCAGGGGTCCTTGAGGGGTTTCCAGGGGGTCCCCAGCAAATTGATGAATTCTTAAACTTTAGCATTATTTCATTTACAAGAAGTTAACACGATTAGAGAATGCAGAAGAATGACGATTTTGATCACAGTTTCTCTGTTATCTCTCTAGATAGTCATGGAATTCTGGACAAAATTATATCTAACAATAAAAATATTCTCAGATTTGGGTCTGAGAGAAAAAATCTCATCAAATGGGTGTTTGTGGCCCCAATGTGGACTAAATTAGGGTTTCTTGATATGACAAAGGTTGAGAATCACTGACCTAGATAGCCTATCCAACATCACCAACCAATGCAAGCAAGGAAAAACTCCTTCGAAAACCTTATTTGGAAAGAAATGGAGTTTGCGCTATTACCTGCGCAAACCTTTAGTGAATCTGGGCCTTAGTCACACATTCATTCATTCATTCATTCATTCATTCATTCATTCATTCATGCATGCATTCATTCATTCATTCATTAGCCTATCTGCCCCTAGTGGCTGTTAGGAGGCATGGCAGTGTCTAGATGACGCTGAACCAAGATCGTTCACCCGCCCCCTCTCTGCACCACTGCTGAACAGTGTAGGCTGCTTCGTGTCTATAACACTGTGAGTCCTTGTTTTCCTGGGTGGGCCTGTTTGAAGTGGTCAGGGTCAGAAGCTTTCTACATGGTTTGTCCTGAGTTGGTTCCTCCTCATTTCCCAAACTTGGCCGCGGCTCGCTACATTCATCTCTCCATCCTTTGTCACTAAGGCCGCTCTATCTCGCTGTGCTTTACCCAATGCTTTGTGCGTTTTTCTTGTCTCTCCCTTGGCTCTCTTTGTCAAAGCGGGCCCTCACAATGATTCCATTGTCATATCCCAATGTTAATTTGATGACATCATCTGTGTAGTTTGATAATGACTAATCACCCACTTAATCACTCACTAGGCTGTTATTCCGCTGTTAATCGCACATTAGCATGAAAGATGGCGGCGGATCCTGAAATATTCTTTTGGAAAGAGAAAGGGAGAAACAGATAGGGTGTACACTCCTGCATGTGATTCATACAGTCTTTTTTTTTTTCCACAAAGGTAACCCCATTTTCACATCACTCATAATTCAAGTGAAATGGAAAGTAAGCACACCGCATTGTACTCGCTGATGTGAAATTGCAAAATGTAAATATAATACGATCAAGCTCGGGTGTCCATTGGAAAGCCACCAATTTAAGTGCCATGCGGAAATCGGGGAAAACACTTGAAGAGGACCAAACTGTGATGACATTCAAAGGCAATGATAACCCGGCCCCTCCGTTCCAACACTTGTCATTTAATAACCCCCGAGATTGCCGTTGCCGCAGCCAGCTTGCCACCCGGGTAGAGGGCTTTGATGGTGCAGCTCATGATAAGGAAACTGCACATGTAGAGCGCCGCAATCTGCAACTCCATTCCTTACCCCGACTGCAGCAGTAAAAGTTCTCTGAAGAAGGGGAGAGAAACATGGGAGGAGTGGCACAAGTGTTATCACAGATATGGTCTCTAAAGTAATAGGCCTATCACGGCAGTGCTTGAAGTGAAAAGATTTATGGTCGTTGAAATATTTTTGCATTATCTGTTGTTCCACAATTTTTTCCTCCCTCCATCTATCTCGGTTGTTTTGTCCCCTGGAGGATTTTGGCTGAGCGCCCCTGCATGGTCCCCCTCTCCCTCTGTGTCGGTGGGAAGTGTTATTGCACTTTCTCCTTGGATGATGATGTTAATGCACCATAATAGTATCATTTATCCTTGCTTGGCTAGTTAATTTTATAGCCCCCTCCTCAAGAATCAAAGCTAATGCTCCGTAGCCTATTGTGCCTTATTTACCTGATTGTTGAGGTGGGGTCTTGTTGCTGCACTTGTTTTCCTGTTAATCAATTTAACCTTCCTGGCACATGGATCATCACCGGCTACTCTTAAAATCCCTGTTGGAAACATAAAGAGCAGATGCAGCTCTGCACCATCAGCATATGCTCTATACCCTCTCTATATATGCTGTTGGATTACTCCACTGACTCACTTGACTGATATAAAACAAACACTGTTGAATTGGGACAATCGGTTGAAACCCATGTTAGTGGGTGCGTCCTCTCTAAGGGTGCGATCACGCCTACAGTTTGTTCACGCTGCTCCAAACCTTAATGGAAGATTTTGCTTTGGTACATTTTGTGTTTTTCTACAATCGAACCAGGGCTTGCATCCAAAAGTCAGATGGACTCAAGTAGTTTTGGTAACCTGTCATCCCGCCAAGGTTTCGGTTGCAGGGGGGAGTCAAAACAAAACTGATTCCAGTCCCTGTCAGTTTAGGCCATAACTGACCTTCTCTGATGTTCATATCAGTTAAGAAAACATGAAGAAATAGTATATAAGCATCAGTCCAGACTGCAGTTTTCCCGTGGTTCTTTTTGTTATGCTAGGCTTTCCAAGCATGAGCGATCAGATGAGCATCTGTCTCTTTATACCCATAAACCCAAATGTCTTCGTTCTCACCTGCCTAAAACAAACTGAAGTAAAGGAGGAAAACACTCCAGAGTTCAAACAAACCACTTCACCAGGCTTGGCCCTAACGCTGCATGGCTCTCCTCTCCCTGCTATCCCCTGAGCAGAGAGGCATGCCGCTGAACCCACATAACTATCTATCCTATGTCTAGATTTATGTCCGTATGAAAAGGTGTACCCCCTCACCTGATGGAACATAATTCATCCCCTTAACTACACAGCGTCATTGACTTCGCCATCTCCCGGTGAGATTGCCTCGGCGGGATCCGCGAGTCTCCGTGGCGCTTATAGATCCAATTAGCCTCAGTAGAGTGTGATCTATCATGATCCCGGAGCAGCTAGCCCGCAGTTCATAACTGATCTCTGCTACCTGGCTGGTTCTTTGATCAGGACCCTCCTCCTGCTTCCATACAGCCGCTCCTCTCTCTCTCTCTCGTTGTTAATGGCACTGCATGATGAGATGTCTTAGCTCTTAAAACCAGAACTCACTGATCTGGGTGGCTGAGTGGGGTATCTTCACTTTCAAGTCAATCCAATTAAATTCAAAATGTGAATCAAGCTGTAATTCATGTGAAATTGGTAGTGTCTTCATTATCCATTTTTAGTTTTTAGGTTTTTTTGAGAATCTTTTCAAGGCAAAAGATTTCCAGGTTTTGAATATTTGAAAATCCACTTTGAGAATTGATTGAATTGAAAGTGACAAGACCCCAGCCTTGCTTTTTTCTTTTTTTTTTTTGTTCTCAGGTAATTCTCTAATGTTAAATTCAGCTTGATGCTGCAAAGGAGGAGCTGAAACTCTGATTGAGCCCAGAGATACTATTGTTAAGTATTATGGATGTGAGTTAAGGTTATGATCTCCTCATAGTTCATTACATTAGTTAATTACATCTTTATAAATGTGTTTGCAGAAGCAACCAACCACCTCTTATACTAGCTGTAAACTGTGTTTATCTACAAAGCCGTCTTCTGAAGGGGGATGTCACTCAGCTGCTTGTACAGTCTATCACTCCATCCATGTTTGTAACATGGGACACCCAAAGTGAGTCGGCAGCTAATGTGACAGACAGATATGTTTGTTGTTTTGTCAGCCGATACATGATTGCTGTCACAGCCGCCCGACCATTTTCAATCATTCCTGGATTACAAGTCTCAGCAGGACTCTCCGCTTGATTTCATTTATCATCAGCCTTGAATCATAACAGGCCTGTCACTCTCTGTGGCAGTGATAACCTACTTTAGATGCTCCCGCACGCTACAGAATCAAATCTGTCCGTGTGATGATTTGCTCCGGTCCTTCGTCTCTGCTGCCCTGCGACTGAGAACCCAGCGCACGCTCCGCCTGCCCTCGTCTGAATGGAGGGGTCAGATCATTCAAATCCAGGGTTTAAGGTTACAGAGGGCTCTGTGTATAAAGAGCTGAACATCAACCCCACTCAGTAGACCGCTACTGCCCTCTGTCTGTAAAGATGGATGCCACGTTTAATGATGACAGCACTTGGAAAATTACACTGCAAAAAAAACAAAGGTACATATTAATTATTTCTGCCAGCTTTCCTGATAATGTATTCTGGCTCAATATGCTAGATGAAGCTGGCAGAGGCACAGGCATATTCGAGGATGAACTTGAAATCAAAAGTGCGAGATGTTCTGGGCTGAAGCTCTGCGTGTGCCAACGAGTTAAAAGTTAAAATGTACAAACCAAAGAAAAGTGGAACCGACAGCTTTTTTGGGCCAGGGATCCAGTTTTGCTGTTCTTTAGTTATTGTGCTGCTGGGCGTTGAACTCAACCTATTTTCAAATAAAGTCAGACTCCAACCAAACTCTATAACCCAAACTTTAGACGGAGAAAAACTGGAGTTCTGTCTCTTCTGACCTGCTTCAGCTCCAGCTTCATATTCCCCTGCAATAGGAAAACAATCATACGCTATAATCTATAGTAAAAAATAGCTTTGGGCTTCTGTGCATCTGTGGTGCTTTGTGGTATCTAGGTCTCTCAGCTCGCTCTGTGGGCAGATAGTCCTGTTTAATAGTACAGTCACTTCTCATGAACACACACAGGAGAATGTATTTGCCTTATCGTTGGAGGGGGTATTCTTTAGATGGAATGGGGCCACTGTTGGTACACTCGCCCTCCGTTAGGTGACCCACACACACACACACACACACACCCTGCCGCTTTCCCAAGGTGTCCCTATGGGAAGTACCTCAGCACTTTATCAAGTTCCTGCACCCCGCTGGGCTAAATTATGCTGTGCCATGATGTGCGCTTTCCTTTTTATGCTAATTCTTTTCTATCAGCCAAGTATGTGTCAGCATAAACTCCCGCTGCCCCACTCGAGTTTGGATTACCACATTACCCAGACTTAAGCAGGATTAAGTCGAGGCATCTTAAATTAACTTCACCTTATCCATGATACGAAGCGCTCAATCAGCCTAGAACAAGCGGAATCCATTAAGTTCACCGTGCTGTTAAAAGATTTTTTATTTAGCAGTGATGTTGTGAGGAGCAGTTCATCACTGAGGTACACAGTCTGTGTCAGCAAATTCTATTGATTATTTGTTCTGAATGGGGTTCAAGGTTGACATAATTGATTGTCAGAAGCCCCGCTGGTCATTAAAGCTCCCAGAGGTTAAGGGTAGGGCCTCGGCCGCATACTAAGCTTTTCATCCCAAAATTTGATAACATAGATCCTACTGCCTGTTTGACAGCAAAAGCAATAAGATTTGCTATAGTTATGAAAGAAAACATCCTTATAGTAAAATTGTCAAATTAGAGATTTTACAGTTTGAAATTACACATACATATCAAAGAGACCCAGGAGTATCACTGTGACTATGACCTTTGCACAGCTTACTATTTGGCTTTTTTGTCATGGAATTTAAGTTTATTCTAATGTTGTGCTCATTCTCTAAAAGCCCAAAATGGAAATGGAAATGCACAGCCTGGACAGTGACACTGCTTACTGTGAGCTGTCTCTTATTTCCCTTTCTCTCCACATAATCCAAAGGTCAGGGCATCGCTTTCCGGTAATGATGCAGCATCACAGATAGTGTGCCGCTGTGCATGAAAAGTGCTGAAAAGTGTTGTTCCAAAATGATGTAGGCCTATCTGCCATATGCGAAAATAGACGCCTACACTCAGAAAGTTCGCTGACCCCTGCTATTGCAAAATGACTGCTGGCAAAAAAAAGTAAAACTCATTATGGAATATAATTGAAGCTATTAGCTATCTAAAGACCTTTACTTACATAATAGAGACATTTTGAACAGCTATTAACTTCTATTAAAAGTTTTCTTTTTTTGTCCATTTTTGAGATAATTTGCGTGGTTAATATGCGCTAACACTTTTGTTTTCTTAGCTGATAGAGTTTTAGAATGAACCACTTTAAATGTCTTCTATATCTAGTTCACATTCATTCTCCAGGCGGTAACTCCAGGACATCAGCAACCACATCACAGTGCTGTGTGTCATGGAGCTTATCGAGCGGTCAGCCACATAAGTATGGACAGCAACACACTGCTTCTTGAAGTCAGGCCGTTTGTTCAGTTCAAGCTTTGTTCAAACCCACAGAACTTTATTTTGAATTCTAGTCAAGAACACAATGTTTCCAAAGACAGTATGTCATGCTGAGTTAAAGGGACATGTGTATAAAATGCCACACTATCATCTTGATTTTTTTTCCATTTGATGTAATGGTGCCGCCATAACAAAATGCCACCTTGAGTTTGAATAATAAACATGTTACAGCTGCAGTGAAGCATTGGAACGAGCAGATATACCATAGGTATTCTGGAGAAGAAAAAAAATTTCTAATGTTGAAGCTACTTAAGAGGGAATTTAAGGGGAAACAGGGTGCAGGGAGGAAAAAATGGAATTTATACAAAAGTTTCTAAGAGATATAGAGAAACATATTTTTCATAGCAAAGTGCTCTGTAGAGGGAGCAGAGTTGTGTGTTTGATATGTCACACCACGTACAGAAACACCTAAGAAACCTGCCAGCCACCTTCTGAGTGTCACATTGCTGTATGCCTGGTGCTCAGTCCTGTCTTTAATCATAAGCTGTTGGAGCCAGAAACACAAATAGGTTATGAATAACTACTAGCACTAGAACCAAAGTGCATACTCCCTTCTTACTACATCCAATTAAAATGTTGGGTATTTTGTTTGTTAATTAAGTTTTTTGCCCAAAATATCACTTAAACCTTTATGGCTTCAAGTCCTCTCACCCTCATTATTTGCAGTATATTTTAATTGGCTGCGGCTCTATCTGCCTCTCCTCTCCAGGCTGTCCAACGCCCAGGGCATCAATATCCAGATCCTTGGCACCACCACTATCCTTATGATTGCCAACGTCACCGAGGAGGATTATGGGAACTACACCTGTGTGGCCACGAACAGACTGGGCATCCAGAACGCCAGTCTCTTCCTCTATAGTGAGTAGACACCATCCCAAGTATGCACTGCTATGACATCCGGCACCTAACTATTGGTACAAACAGACTTGACATCCAAAATGTCAGCTCCAGTAAGTATACAGCACCCCGGATAACACTGTTACACCTTACTGTTGCACCTCACGCCACACACTCAGCAGAAGTATTGAATGTGAAATGTCATAGCGTCTGTGAGGTGATAATATCAGCCCCAAATCTTTGTGTTTTCTCGCAGAGCTTGAATGACTAGCAGTTTTTTTTTTCTTCCAACCAAATTTCACAAATCTGTGGGAGGACACAACTGCTGAAATGATGTGTGCTTATCGTTAAGCTCTGTAGCAAGAGTGTACTCAAAACTTGTTCTGTAGTAATGTTTAGTAATTTAGCTAATCAGGTACTCCACACTGCCCCAGAATAATTTAAAGCTAAGTGTAGGCTGCAGCTGAGTCCTCATGGAAATACAGTGAAATCGCTGGAAAGAGAGCCTGACTATGACATATCTGGAGTCAGGTGATGTTTGTAGGTTTCACTTAAAGTCAATAGAAACTCAAAATTGAATACAATCTCAGTAAGTCCAAATACTTTTGGCAGCCTAAAATGGAACAATCGTGTACAAAAAGGAGTGGAGTTTAACTTTTTATGTTCCTTTAACTGTCCATCCAGTGCAGCTGAAAATAACCTTGAAATTAAAGCTGAAAGTCTGCATTCTAACCTTGTAATCACAGTGTCATTTCATATTCAAAGTATTATGAGCGTGGAGCTAAAATATCTGAAGAGGGTGTGCTCATCCATTGCTTTGGAAGTATACTGTACGATAGTTAATGTACCCAAAGTGTGGTCCACTACACACTACTTCCCAGCCACTAAACCCCGTACTAAAAGACCAGGCATCCTGATTACCATCATCAAACTCTTTAGACAGGAAATCTACACACAGCGGCCCAGCCACTCCTGAGCCAATGCACCTATGTTAGGTTTAAAACTCTTATTCTATTGTCCCTGCTTGTGCCTCTTCGATCTCCACACTTATAGCAAAGCAGTCAATACCTCACCATGACCACCAGGTGTCACCGACACCTCAGCAATGGCATCTGCAGTGACTCATGGTTTTGCATGGACTGCTCTCTTAACAACTCATTAACTAAACTCAATTATTTACATTACATTGTAGACATTTACTGATCCAGACTTCCAGTGAGTACAAAAGTAGATTAAGCATATAATTTTGCGGTAAAATTATTCATAAATCTGTATTACCATCATCACAAGCAAGCAAGAGTAAGGAGAGCTCAGTGCTAAGACAATAGGTGTAACACATTTTGCTGCGTCTGCACAACAGTGTTGGCTCAATACTCATTTCAAAAGCAATGTTATTACACGGCTTAATACCCCCTGGGAGCAATAATTCATTGTATTACATTTCTGTTAAACCCCTAAAATGGGCAGTTGGCATCCTTTGTTACATTCAGTAATCTGGATAATTGAATCATCAGTGTGTGAGTTGTGAGGGAGACCAACCAGGGCTGACGTTCAGCGTTCTCGTCATCCTTCTGCTTGTTAAAATCAAAATGGTGGGAATGAAGGCCTAGCTCCATACACACAATGTCAACTTTTCTGCCATTGCTCATCCAACTAATCAATCCATTTGGATAGTCATAGCTTTTGGATAATTCACCTTCAGTCTGATAGTAGCATACCACTGACCATTCTTTCGTGTGATTTAGCTTCAGGCTGTTCCGTCACGAACAGGTTACCGCTGCTTACTCTTTCATGCACCGCATACACAGCCGTCCCAAATGTAGTTTAATCTGGAGTCGTTTGCACTGACTCCCCCAGTTACAATCAGAGCTGGAAAAGTCATGCAGCGCTGCCCTGCCCTGCAATGGAACGATCACGCACGATGCAGAAGTGTGAGGTAAAGACAGAAAAGTGCCAGGGAAAAAGGTCGAGGAATTTATTTCGCCTTTTAACAAGACAGGAGCAGGAAAGTGATTTAATTTTACAGTACAAGCCAATATTTCAATCCTGTCTGTGTTTCTACATTGACTTTCCTTGAAACTTCAACACACACTCTTCTCTCTGTCTCTCCCTCTCTCTGTCTGCAGGACCTGGGACAGGTCGAGATATCAGTGGCTCTGCCTGTGTATCTCAATCACTGTGGCTCCTGCTGGCCAGCTTCGCCTGCCTTTTCTTCAAGTGTTAATACCACCCTCCTCCTCCTCTTCCTCCTCCTCCTCCTCCTCCTCCTCTGGCCTCCTCCCCTCACTTCTTACTCCTCCTTATC
>OMOV01091902.1:0-14251 GCA_900312565.1 Beryx splendens
TACCTCCCCCCAGCCTCTTATCCTGACCTGCAGTATATAAGAGTGCAGGCCTGCGAAAAATATTTTTTATCCCAACTGCAGCCATGAATCTCACAGCTCCTCCTCTGCTGCTGCTTCTCACCGGTAAGACTGTAAGAAATAGTTCAGTATGTATCAATATTGAATCATGGTGATTGTGAAAGAAAGTATCTGTACAAGTGCAGTTTGTGAAATTATCCTCATTCTCATGTCTACTTTTTTTTGGAATGATCAACAACAGTACTTGTTGAGAACCGGTCTTCTTTCACTGACAGAGTGGAGTCATTCTTGGACTATAAAGTCTGACTGATTGTGTCTGTCTGCTAGCCTGCATGGCCAGCGGTGCGCTGCTGCCCAGGGCCATGTGGCAGTTTGGGAGGATGATGCAGTGTACCCAGCCTGGGGTCAACCCTCTGGCCTACAGCGACTACGGCTGCTGGTGTGGCTTCGGAGGGACGGGAGCCCCGGTGGATGAGGTGGACATGTAGGAAAACTTTATTCATTCATTCATGTTCAAACCTTAAGAAACTTCACTTGTAAGATTCCCTCAAACATCTTGACCGTCTCCCCTGCGCTCTCAGGTGCTGTCACGTCCACGACAAATGCTACGAGAGAAGCAGAAAGACTCCTGGCTGCACGGCCATCGCTGACCTTCCCTACATCCTGATGTATGACTTCACCTGCACCAATCAACAAGTGTCCTGTTCAGGTAATACTGTCACTGGACACCTGGACGCACAGTTCACACACTCACTTACTCATCACACTGAAGAACTTTTCAGTGACTCTCAAGGTCTTATTGGGTTCATTCCAGGAATCAAAATTAGCATGTTGTGAGAGTAAGACATGGCATCGGTCAGAATTAGACATGACAGAGGCTTCATTGTTTTTTATTCATGAACTTGTCAAGAAACCCTGGTGAAATGCTTCATTGTAAAACTTTAAAAAAAAAACTAAAGACAAATATGTATCACAGGGTTTTCTTTAAGATGAGAGGTATAGCTCCTGGGACAGAGAGAATGCAGCATGTTGACACATTTGGGTGCTATAGTTAAATAAAACGGTAACACTTTACAATAAGGGTACATTAATTTTACATTAATGGTTAGTTAATGCTTAATAATGCTTAATAAGCATTAACTAACCCTTAGTTAATAAGCATTAGTTGGGCGCCCGGGTGGTGTAGTGGTCTATTCCCTCGCCTCCAACACGGGGGTTCGCAGGTTCGCGCCCCCGTGTTACCGCCGGCTTGGTCGGGCGTCGCTACAGACACAATTGGCCGTGTCTGCGGGGTGGGAAGCCGGACAGGGGTTTGTGTCCTGGTCGCTGCACTAGCACCTCCTCTGTTCGGTCGGCGCCTGCTCGGCAGGGGGGAGGAAGCGGGAGGAATAGTGTGTTCCTCCGCACGCGCTAAGTCCTCCTGGTGAAACTCCTCGCTGTCAGGTGAAAAGAAGCGGCTGGCGACTCCATGTGTATCGGAGGAGGCACGTGAGGAGTCTCCCTCCCCAGATCGGCAGAGGGGGCGCAGCAGCGACCGAGACCGCTTAGGCAGGGGAACAATTGGATAGTCAAATTGGGTGAAAAAGAGGGGGAAATTCGACAAAATAATAGATACCAAAAAAAAAATGCATTAGTTAACCCTAACCATTAACTAACCCTAAACAATTAAATAATGTATAAATGAATACTTAGTTAACATGATCACCGTTAGTAAATGATTACTAGACACATTAGTTAACTGTTAATGCTTATTAAGCATTAACTGACCCTTCATTAATGTACCCTTATTGTAAAGTGTTACCAATGAAACAAAGAAACAAAAAAGTATTTCCAAGGCTATCAAGCCATTTTTTAAAAACTTTAAAGGCTTATTTGATTTTTCTCAAATCCACAAACGTTCAAGGATTTTCAAGGAACCCTGTTGACATTATTTAAACTGAATGCAGGCAACAGCAGCAGAGTGTAGCCTTCATGTAAACATATACAATTAACCAGCAGCTCCACTCTGGTACTCCACTTAATGTTCGAGTAGCTGTTCATATTAAGCTTCAAGCACAGTTACCTTAAAGCTCTTTTATTACTGAGCAGCTACCCTCTTATATAACCTCCCTCACCCTGACCATGCTCTGTCTCTGCAGCTACCAATGAGAAGTGCCAGGCTGCTGTGTGTGAGTGTGACCGAGTGGCGGCCCACTGCTTCGCTCAGACCTCATACAACCCCGTCAACAAGGACCTGGACCCCAAAGTCCACTGTGTCGCCTGAGCCACATCACACAGGAAACAAACAGCTAGACAGTTCAGCTGAAACATATCTCTTTTTAGATTTTAATTTCATCATGATTTTTGACAATAGTAAAATAAGGCATTGTTTCATTTTATTCAAACATATCATAGTGCAAAATAAAATAGGCTCAAGTTGACCTTTCAACCCGTCCGCGTCCTTGGGTCTGTTTATTCAGGTATAGCAAGCTTCCACCTGCGCAGCAGAGCTTGCAGCTGTGTTTATCTCACCATTACTCTATTTTTTCCACTCACGGCTCCCGGCCAAGTTAGGTTCATATGCAAAGACACAACGCTGGGAAACAATGTTTCAAATCTTTGCTGTCAATTTATCATTTGAGTTTGAGATGGCCTCTTGCCTGGAATGAATTTGGTTAATTTGAAAAGAGAGCTTTAGTTAAGAATTGTGGTTAAATCATAAATACACAGCATTATACAATGTCACTCAAGGTGAGAGGTTTGAATAGCACTGAAAATAATTAATGATAGTATTTATGTATTTGGCTTTGCATCTTTGTTCAGGCACTTATGCATCAGATGTTTTGTCCCTCTATTACACTGTAGAAACATTTCTATTTACAAATCCAGGTCAAGTTAGGTTTAGTCTGAAAAGACAACATTGACAAAAACATCAGCTCTTTGTTCCCACTTCTCTCTGAGTTTTTGGTTGGCATTGACCGATCACATGGAATGGATTTGGTTCGATACAAACATGTAAAGGAGAAGGAAGCTTTGGTTTTATATTGGTTAGATCAGGAATGCACATTATGCAGCACCACACAATGTTACAAGCTGAACAAGCAAGCGTTCGACAGACAGCGACGAGACAATATCATGAAAATCAATACTCGACAACATTCTGCTGCTGAGATAAGCAAGGAATTTCAAATCATATTCAAAGAGCCACGTTTCATCTGTTGAGGCAAGCTCATTGGCTGAATACTATTCAATTCATCAACATCTTATCACACAAAAAGCAGATACTTATTCAAAAACAACAACAACACTCTTTAGTGTTAAACTATATGGAAGGAGGAGGCCGGCTCATAAGGACTGGTGGATTATATTGGCTTGTACAGAAGAGTGGTAACATACTTCTTTTTGTATCGGTGGGTTGCACTGAGAACCATCACCCCGTCCTGAAACACAGTGAAAGGAACATGTTTCTGTGAGTTAAATGAGTCAAATGAACATTTCTGTTTCATTCTGTAAACTACTGACAACCTTTCTCCCAAATTCCAAATAAAAATATTGTCATTTAGAGCAAAATAGTCCAAAATAACAAAAAAGATGCAGTGTTTTCAGACCTTGAATAATGCAAAGAAAACAAGTTCATATTACCAATTCAATCAATCAGTTAGGTAGATGATAATGTAGGCACAATGAGATTCCAGGACCTCATTGATAAAAACACACACATGTACACTGAACGCTACCTGAACACACAGCAGCTTTGTCCAGTGTAAATCTTCACACAGACAAACTGTTTCATTCTCTGTTTCATTTCTTATGTTTTCTGTGTGGGTCACACCGATAGAAAGGACAAGCAGAGGTCAGACCCATTCTATGAGGAGGACTGATTACCTTGATGGAGAGGGCGTACAGGTGATTGAGCATCACATGGTTGGGCTCTGGCAGCAGGGTCGGGTCACACTGATGAAGACACAGAGGAACATTACTGGATGAACTAGAGCTTTCTAGAGCGGCGTGCACCATCAGGATAAACACGTGTTGCAGCAGCAGGCCGACACTCACAGATATGCCCGTGTCCTTGTTCAGCAGCACCTGCAGCAGGTGAGGTGGCAAGATAGGAGGATGCTTGATCTTGTCCTCTGACTTGGTTATGTATGCGTCCTGCTGGTAAGGGCCTGGAGGAGAACTGGACAAGTCTGGAGAAGGATGATCACATCAACGCCATTCTAATACAAGTTCAGGTCAAAGGAATAAGGCGGATTTTGCCCTTATATCAACAAATCTCTATATGAATGCATTATGATCTACTTGAAAAGTAACCAGATATGGGTTAATTAGTATTTGCAAATAAGTCTTAGCACTTGTTTTACCCTACTTGGAGCACAGGAATGGGGTTCAGTGTTGCAGGTCAGTTCAGATAGTGTCAGATGAGTCTGACTTTCCACTGTTGTCTCCACTTTCTGGAACTCACACTTTTGTGGCAAAAACCGAACCCATCTGGCACCCCAAGCAGGTTAAAACAGAATTACTCCATACTATTTGACTCAGATCTGAACGTAATCCATCATCATCTGTCACATGACGATGATCAGCTGTGCAGGCAGCGTCTGTACCTGAGATGTCTGCAGTCTCCTGCGAGTCGATCCTGAGAGCATCGAAGACTTCAAAGTCGGTTGTCTTCACCTGGATGACGTTATTGACCGTTCCGGTTTTTGTCGTGATCACAGCCTGGGAAGGATGGCAAGCAGTGATGTTGTGGCTAATGAAAAGCTGAGTCAGCTGAACTCTGTCTGACTGTCATCACTACCAGGAGAGCAACAGCCAGCATAAACAAAACAATTATATTTTCATAACAGCTGATGTGTACGTTTCAGCTTCTTGAAAAGACTGATTACCACTTAACGCATACTGTAAGAAAATATTTTTGTAATGACTCTGATATGGCGTCCATATCAGAGTCTGACAGAAACGTCTCACTCACCCCGGTCGGATCCAAGGTCCACTGTCCATCTACACACAGCTTATACTGGTGCTCTCCCTCTGGCAAGTCCACAATAGCCACAAAGTTGTTCTGACTGAGTTTGGGAGACAAATCATGTGTGATATTTACACCAAAGCCATACTTCAGGCAGGTCATATTTTGACAAGAGTATTAAAACATCCTCCATCAGCCAAAGTACCTTCTGTTGAGCGGGATCTTGGTGGCCCAGTTATTAAACGAGCCGGACACGAAGACTTCCTTGGCCCCCCCCGCCCATCTGAACACAGTCGGCCTGGCCTGCGTTGGGCTCTTATTTTCACTCTCCAGGTCCTGCTGCCAGGCCAGGAACTCCTGGATCTCCTGTGGAGCCTGGGCAACATGATGTCAGTGTGTTATTCGCTTGCACATGTTTCCCTGCGTCCTCCTCAGGTGAGTCGGCACATGATATCTCTAGACACTTTTCTGACAGTGATACTGAGCAGACAACGGCAATGCATATGCACCTTTGCATATTGTTACTTTTTCTGTACATACTTCACCTCCATCTGGAGTTTTTGATCGGTTTTGATAAGCTGGCAGCTAGCGATGAACATATACAATGTGCACAATCTCTACATGCTATCTGCTTTTGTAAATGCAATATATTTGATAGATAAGGTGAATAGTTTTTTTTACAGCGTACCTTCTTGGTACCTTTTTGGTATACATATTTTTCATCCTTTTATTCTTCGTCTTAGTGTATTGTACTGCTGCTATTTTGCACAGCCTGCATATTCTACTGTTATCCTTTTCATAATTTTCTACTTTTTCTTTTACTTCTCAGGTGCATAATGTCTATATAACCCCCCCTCTTGCTATATTCTTATGAATATTTTATCTTTCTTTTCTATAACCCATTACTATTTGCTGCTGGAATTACTCCATTTCCCCACAGGGATCATTAAGTTTCACCTTATCTTATCTTAGTCACAACAATGTTTGCGTACAGCGTTTGTACTTCAACACATGAAACCCACAGTGACTTGAACCGGGCACGAGGCTTGTGCAGAAGCAGTATTACCTTCGGGTCCTCTCTCTGGAAGAGGTCTGCGTCCTCGGTGCTGTCCATCAGGATGTTGGGCCGCGCCTCTTTGCCCCCTTGCTGTCCATCTCTGTATGACCTTTCACCCTGACCCCCTCCGGCCCTGTCGCTGCTGCTGTTCCCCATCCCAGCGGCCTCAACGGGCCACCACCCTGCAGCAAAGACACAAGCAGCACATCATGTTAAAGTCCAGACTCTGTCCCTCTGTCTGCCCTGTTGTGACACTTACTTTAGCACAGTGGTTCTCAAACTGGAGCCCAGGGACCACCAGGGGTCCTCACAGGGGCTCCAAAGGGTCCCTAGGGAAATCAACAGCTTAATTTCACTATCAGTTAAGTCACTTGAAGTGATGAACATGTATAAGGAGGAGTTTGTTCACAGGTTTCTCTCTACCAACTGTTGCCCCCCAGCTTCATTAGTTATGCAAGTCTACACTGAATCATAACTAACGACAAAACCTCGAGGCTCCTTCCACTGCAGTCTTATAAACAGGGTCACTGCTCTGCTGTGATCTACTGGTGGTTTGTCCGTCGGTATAGAACAGTCTCGGAGCCGCTGTGGTCCCGCGTTGTTTCCGTCTTCCTGCTGAGAGACTTTGCTCAGGGGTTTGAATCAGGCGGATCGTCGTCCTGGCTTTGTGTCACATGAGCGCTCCGTGTTTGTGTCGCTTGTCTCTTACCTCTGATAGTCTAATAATCTCCTTTCACAAGTCGTGCGGCGTGCTTCTTCGCCATTTAGTGGAAACTTGAGAGTCTCCTCTTGCAGTCAGCCGAAGCAGGAAGCGCACCTCTTCCGCCTCCTGTCCTGTCCCGTCCCGTCCGCCCCGCTGGCAGCTGTTTAACCCGAGTGCCGCCACAGGCTGGTGCAGAGGTACACAGGGTTCTCTGTCCCGCCTGCTCAGAATATAGCACTACTAATAATATTAATGACAACCAAAGCGGTATCATTTAGTCATTTAGTCATTTAGTAGCAGACTAGGTTCAGGTTCCTCTGCTGTATCGTCAAATTTCAAGCCATAAGGCTGCCTGCCTGGAAAGAGGAAAAAGTAGTGTATAGTACCTTTTGAGTATTAATAGGCTAATTTTGCTTGCATAAAATTGTATAGGCCTACTTGTATCTGAAACAAGGAAACAAGGAAGTAAACTACCAAGGTCGATCGGTTGGCTTTGGTCAAAGGCTATTTTCCTCTTTTAAAATGGAGATTAAAAAAAACATGCACAAACTGTTATTTAATCCAAAATACACTTCAGGTATGCTCCAGATTGTGATTAGAGATGTTTCAAAATGTAGGCTACAAAAAGGTATCTGTGAGTGGACATATTTTGGATAGGCCTATTTTCCCTAGGAAGAAAATGCATGTTCAGTGTTCAATAGTTCGACTACATGTCACCTATATAAACAAAACAGTTTTTGGCCAAATTGAAATATTTTGACACATAGGCTATCTTTCAGTATATTCTGAAGTAGGCTATAAGTGAAATTATTATTTTTGTCAATACGAGTCAATTAGTGAGCAGTTATGTTCATTTACCTCTTCAGTTTCTATAGGCCTACTAATTCTAACACTAATGCTAATACAGTACTATTTGGACAACTTCCCTTTAAGGGATTTGCACAGCTCAGCTAAACAGTGTCCTGGTGCCAGGATATATCTCTGGATCTTTCTCACGGCTATCCACTTTCATGCTCTTTATAGTTAATCTCAGAAATGGGTGTCAACAATCCCCTTTGCTGCCCCTTTCCTGCTGTCAGGAGAGTAGGATTACATTTAATGGAAGTAATCTGATTACAGAATTGGACACTGCAGTTTGTCAGTGACTGAAAACTGTATGGCACACCTTTAAAAACAGGTGATTTCTTGTTGAATTCTTATTGAGCGTTTGAAGAGGAAAGGATAAAAACACAACTCTTAGTTGTGATAGTGAATAAAACGGTGGGTAAAATATGACCTCCAGTCAGTGATCAAGGTAAACAACCACCAATATAAACAAAAATCAGTTATATTAATTCATGCTTTTCTTTTTACTTTAAAACTCTATCCTCATATAACTTACATCAGTTTGATACTACTTACTATATCACAGCAAACTGTTGACTCATCTCTGAAAGTGTTGAAATCAACACTATCAGTGTGTCTGATCAACACTTATTAACACTTCAATACTAGTGATACTAATAATCATGATACTACCATATGAGCTAAGCTGGGAATTGACCTCATAAAAAAAGTCTGTCAGGCCTAAAAAGACTGGTAAATTCAGTTTAGGCTGATTGCCCCTCCACTACATGTAATGCTATTATTTTACTGATTTTGACCAGCATGTCCAGGGGATTGCCTTTATAAAAAGAAATGATAACATATAACAGTCAGATCTGTGTGTAACTCACTGGTTTCCTCTTGTTGCTGGCAGGCGGAGGACTGAAGGAGTGCTGAGAGAACTGTATGTGTTGGGAACATGAGCCACACCTGTAACATCAGCAGGGCAGTTAACCACAGACCTGCTGTGATAACAACCCTGCATTTCATGGCTTTCCCTTGCATTCATTTCCCATGCTCAAGGTGAAGCCGAAGGGCAAAAAGAGCAAATCAATAACTACAAAATGTGAAAGATATTGCAGTTGGCTCCACCTTATCGTTCTATTATTTATATCATCATCACTGTAATTAGTGTGCTGTTGCATCACTGTGTGGCCTGAGGATTATACGCTCTATTTTTATCCTTGTAATGGTGTTAATATTACATATCAGAATACAAGATCCCTCAGACTCAACAAATTGCAGCAGGTGTGAAAGATGAAGCACAGTGGGTAGCATGACAACCAAAATATTGTGCAATATTTCACAATATTGTCACTGTATCTGTACCAGCATTTATTTGATCTGAACAGGGTATTATTAAAGTGATTTTCCTGAATATTACTGTATTAAATTACAAGGAATAAGAAGAACCTTGCCAGAGAGGAAGAAATCTAATTAAGTCAAGACGCTTAATCCATTTTTGGAGAAAGCTGTTCCTGTATACTTGAAATGTATCATTCACGTGTTCATTATAGATATAGATACCTTAAGAAATTAAAATTTTGGTGTAGGAATCATTTTATGGGAGGATGTGTCATTTTCTTTTCCAAATACATGACATTTTGAAATTAAACCCTTTCTGAAATGAAACCCATCAGATTACATGGATGGCTTTGTCAGACCACATTTTGTAAAGATAAAAATGTTTATTTTACAGTTCAATGCATGCCAAATTCATTCATTCATTCATCCATTCATTAAGACTCCCTCTGCCTGGATGCTGCAATGTCAAATATACATAAAAGAACAGAATTTTTTTTTTTTAAATGACAGAAAGCCTGTACCTCTCAGGGTATTCATTAGGCATTTTTTCACATGCTAGCTTACATTTCATTTTCAGTAAGAAAACAATGTGGTTGAACAGCTCATCACAGGCTTTTGGTTACAAAACTCTAGCACAAAATGAGGTCCACTTCTCATCAGTGGAAACAATTATGCGGTCTTCATTCATAGAGACTCTGTTCCATCAGCTCAGCATATTCAGACAGCCAAGTTCATGAATAAACACACTTTCTATCTCCCTGTCATTGCACAGATTCAAAAGTGACTTAAAGTGGGACTCTGCTGGCTCTTGAACAACGTCTGCTGCTCTGGATGAAAGGAGAGACGCTCTTCATCCCGTGGAGGTGACCGCTCCACGTTGGTGTCATCTCCTCTTCCTTCTCCTCCTCCTCCTCCTCCTCTACAAGGGGTCAAACTACATCCTGTGGGGTTGAGAGGAGAAAAGACAGTTGAAATCTTAAGCTTCCTTTTACCTCTCGCCTCACTGCGTCCGGTGCGTTCATACCATAGTGAAGTGCACGATGCAGTATACAGTGATGACGAGGAGGCCGATGATGAAAGAGGCGATCCCCATGTGGAGGGCTTTCCGGCCCAGCCGCTGAGCACCTTCGTAGTCCTCCTCATCGTAGTTGTTTTGGGCCTACGGGTGTCAGGGAAGGGTTTGGAAAATAGAGAAGAAGGATACAAATTAGTATTAAGACATTTGAATTGTGGAGCAGGGTACTAACACCAGCAGACAACCAGCTGAACATTATTTTAAATTAAATTAAATTAATTTTAAATTCTAGTCAAGGTTTCCAAAGATATACCAAACATGTCATGCTGAATTACAGGGAAATGTGTATAAAATGATGGACAAGACATCTAGCCGTCTTCTGTTTGATGTAATGGTGCAGCCATAAAAAGTGGCGTCTGGGGTTTGAATATTTCACTCAATATAAGTGTGATATAGCTTCAGCGAAGCACTGGAATGAGGAGATACTGAATATGTGTGCAGCGTTGTTGTACAGTATGGAAAAAAATGTTTTGTCTAACTTTGAAGCGACTTAAGGGGAAATTTAAGGGGGAAATCAGGGTGCGAGGGGCTAAGACCAGTGACTCAGCTGTTGATAAGAATATTAGTTCAAGTCAACAGGCAGGAATGAGTCTTACTTCCCTGATGTCATAGTTATGCATCATACCACAAGGCAAATGGAAACACACTGGCAAAGTGACACACATGATAACTATTTGAGAGGAAATGTAATATCTGATTGGTGGCTCCAATAAGCGACTTGAGAAGAAATCTTGCTCCATTTGTATGGGGATCTGTTAGAGAGAAAGAGTTTGCTGCTTTGCGTCTGCGTTTCTCACCTTGCCCCTGCTTTGCTTTTTCTCTAGAATTCAGATTTATGTGAAGGCAGATGGTCAGAGAGCGGTGGATTACTGTGCTTCGCACTCCTCATCTTGTTTCTCACAGCAACAGAGATGTGACAGCTGCTGCTGGCACATCAAGTTGTGGTAAGGGGGACAGTAAACACCGCTCTGTCTCTCATGACAGCCCCCAGACTTCTGACACACAGAGACAAACCGACAAGCGTTGCCCACACTTCTGCGCCAACTGTGTGGCACACCGGTGACTGAGGAATATTCACCAGGAAGCTGAGTCAGCAACCAGTAAGCAAGCTGGTTTCCCCCTTACTGAAACACAGCTAGGACAAAGTCACTGGGCAGTATAGCTGTGCCATTTGTCTGAGCCTGGAAAGGGTATGGGTTGTAAAGCAGTCACCAACATGAATTGGTTCTTGGATAGTCCCGTCATACTGTCTGGAAGGACATTTGATCTGAGCTTGCATCAGCAGAAGCTTTAGTTAATGACCCTGACTTACGGCTCAAAGAGGTGGAGAGGCTATTTCTGTAAGTCATGAGATTATGGTTCAGACTTACTCATTTGTAATTATACTTTGCTGTTTCACTCTATGTTGAATAGATGAAGAAATACACCAATTCCATACTAAATAGCTATTACTGCACTGTTCTTGCTGCACAGGGATATCCCAGACATCTCTGACACATAATCAATACTAACCAGCATCCCACACTGTCCTCGCTTTTATCCACCACTGTTACTGATATCATTCCCTCCTCTAATGTATCAGTCCATATGTCGTGCCACATATATGACTTCTATGCAGTGCATGAAGGGACATGCGCTGTTGGTTTAAAACATCATAACAACATCACTTATCATTTAACCATTCATAGAGGGACCAGGTGAGCCACATTTCCACAAGACTCACCAGCACAGAGAACACCAGAGCCACGATGTTGAAGGGCCATGCCGGGCAAAAGCAGGTGCACAGGGTGAGGCACAGGTAGTTCCTCAGAGGGGGGACGTCCGGAGCCTCCCCGTCCTTCAGGAGGCCAGCGCTCCCGGCCAGCGAGGGCTTGCTGTTGATGTGTGGCCGCGGCCTCCCCGGAGACATCGGAGCAGATGGGGCCCGGCTGAGCGCTGGGACACAGGGAGAGCGGAGACCGGGAGGGGGGGCGGAAATGTTAATGAAAGGGCAATAGCAGCCAGCAGAGAGATGTGAGAGGGACTGAGAGGCTGCGCTGCCGTAAAGACTGAGCAGACAGACGAGTTGCTGGGTACTCTGAGGAGGGAATGCAGTCGTCAGTTAAAAGAGGAGCGTGAGTAAAAAGGAAGGAAGCGGAAACTGACACATGGAAGGACAGTTTACTGGTGTGATGGTGCAGTCAGTGGTTCTCCAAATGGGGTTCACAGAAGGTTAAAAGGGTCCCCAGCAAAATAAGGAATAGGTTAATTTCACTAGAGTTGAATTCACTAGAAATAATCCCAGTTACAGAATGTGTAAGAATGACTATTTTGATCATAGGTGTCACTTAACAGCATTAATACAACCCCACATGTGTAAGGAGTTTAATGCAACACTAAATCAACAGCAAACATCTGACCATATGGGGATCCATGGGACAGAATCTGATCAAATGGGGGTCCATGGCCTGGTGTGAGTCTATTTGGGGGTCTATGATATGAAAACATTAGAGAATTCAGTGCATCCTTAGCCAGATTTCAATAGATGACATTATGAATGGAGACAACAGTCAGGTTAATGCCCCAAATCCTTGACTTCCATCCCTGACCGGACATTTGGGGACAAAACAGTTTCACAGGAACTTGAAAAAAATAAACTTTTTTCTGGCCAATTTTGCGTTCTCTCCCCTCTCTGTTGCATAGTTCTAACAATCTATCTACACGTTTCTCAGTGGACAAAGATGTCATATAGATTCATTTGTAACAGGTCAAATTTTTGAAAAAAGTCAAGCATGACGCATAAGTGGAATGTTTTAAAATAATTTATTAGGAATTTTAAAAAGTTTTTTTTTCCAAGGAAGAAACATGACAGGAAAAAAAAAGAAATCAGAAAAGGTTACAGTGTTGACAAGATTATTGTTATTTTTCAGTGAAAACAGCATCAAAAGTGTGAACTACCATGGTAGCCCGCAGCAGTGTGAGAAAGTGTATCAAAAATCTAAAACCTGGTGTTTGGTAGATTGATAGTGCTTTGTTCTTAAACTAACATTCGAAGGAAAACACATGTATTGTGATCTGCCAGTGCAACATCCTAGTAGCTCTGGACACAGTTATTTTGTTCTGAAAATAACTCTGTCACATCGCTACAGTCCGTGTCGTCCAGTGGATATGCAGTGTATCTGTCAAGCGGTGTGGTGGTGATGGTGGGCGGGGTTACAGGTAAACACAAGGTACTAAGAAACCCCCACCCACCTCCTGCTGGAAAAGCCACATTTCTGAAAGACTTCCATCCACACTTTGACATAGACAATGATGTTAATGTAATGATAATAATAATAATTAAACAAAAAGTCAGGTTAAAATTTTCACATTTGCAACTGAGGTACCCATCCCCTAAACAGCACATGGCACACTGGAACCCAATGTGTGTAACCACATAACCCCGCACACTGGCACGCTCTCACACATCAACACAACCTGCAGAATGAACCCGTCATAAAACCACACCTGCTTACGACGGCTCCTGCATACTAGTCCTTCATTTTTCCTTAACAATCATGACATATTCAAAATCACAGTTCAAAACAAAAATATGACAAAGTAAGAAAACCGCATGTTTTTTCCCCCTCCTGATAAAATTGCCTTTTCACACCGTCATATCCCCGTGGTGAAGTGTTGCCTCAGACCCAGCTCTCCTGCTGACAGAGGGTCCGGCCTGGATTCACAGTTGAAGGGAAAACCAGCTTTTGAAAACAGTATCAGACTCAAAATGACGCATCATTTATAAACCCCCTTACTGTGGAGAGTAATATATGGCTGCTCTAACGTTGACAGACAGAAAAACTGAAATGCTTGATATGTAACAGTCAAGGTTTCCACCACATACGGTTTGATGAAACAAGCAAAATCCGCAGAATACAATCGTAACATTTCTCCCACACCTCTCACCTCCCGGACCCAAATTTTGCCGAAACCCCCCAAAAACAGAGTCGTATTTACAATATTTTACAAAATCATACAGCACATGAATTATGTGACTGTGACTGGGTTCATGATAATAATGACCGTTAACATCTGGTCATTATTAGCGTAACAAGTTCTTGTTAAAAACCTACCAAGATATACACTTTGTGACACATTTTCAAAAAATAGTATTAATCAGAAATGTTCTGTTAAAATTCAGTATGAACTAGTGACAAATATACACTTACTCAGAACAGATTACAGCTCCCCACCTTCAGGCGGGGTTCACCCGGAGATTGTTCTCCTTCGTCTCAATGAAATCAGGTCAAATAAACCAAT
>OMOV01091903.1:6661-18344 GCA_900312565.1 Beryx splendens
TATGTGTGTATGTGTGTGTGTGTAATATCTCTCCTGTCAAGGTAGGACACACACACACATACACACATACATCGCTGATCAATACTTAACACAATTACTATGCACAATACACACACACAGCCGTCAGCATTTAGGCGTGTGCCTGTTGTGGTGTGGTGTTACTGTGACACACACACATATATTATCTTCCTCAAAGCAGAACACGCTATAATTACACATTGCAGTAGATGTCAGTATATGTCAGTATGTCATACAATGTAATTCATCAACCAGCAGTAAAACCTATATTTATACCACGATGCTCAACGTATTCTGAGTGCTGTTTGGGTTTTTCATCTTCACCCCACAGTCAAATGAATTGAGATAATGACCATTAGCACTAGTCAGAGTGAGCTGCTCTCTACCAGCAAATGGCATTATTACTGCTACTATTGCTGCTTTTAAGTCCATCAGACAAATTCCAAGATTTCAAAATAGAACTCAAAACAGCGCTCTAAAATTGCACTAAATGTAGTATGAAGCAGATAATTGACTTGATTATGTTTGTAAGGGTGGTAGACACATCCTTTAATGCATTCATAAGACCTTATAGGGATGTTTGTAATTATGTATAATGCATTACCAGTTTGCTATTAACACATAAAATACGTTTGAATTCCCTACTTCCATAACCAAACTAATTTACAGCCATGATGGGCTGGTCTCTAATTGGCTTCATTAGGAGACCTAACATGCTCTAAGTGTGTTATAAGAGCTTCTAATCTAATAATCTCATACTCCAATGATTCACAACACATCATTATCCATTATAACTGTATTCTTTTTATGTGTAAAAAAATATATAATTTGTCGTCATACCTAATTTCCTTGGAATATAGTACATTTATGAGCAAAGCCTCCCCTTAGCACCTTTAAGTCTCACACCAACTCTACACCTAGCATTAACATGCATCTTGGGCATTTGGATTTGATCTGAACGGCATGAACACCCAGGTGTAAATGCACACAAGATGCACTGAGGACTGATAATAATCTGATGACCTAAACCACTCAGGACGTCTGTCAGAGATGCATTTGGCCGAACTGATTACAAATTGTAAATGCAGTCGTGTTTGCAGCTCACACACAGCAACTCTGCAAGCAGAAAATAATTGCTCATATAAATAGTTTAGTGGAAGAAAAACAAGAGTAGTAACAAATAGCCTAATTTACACATGTGGCTGCTATCTCGCTCAACAGGAACAGCACTGAAATTGGGAGGACCAGCTGATGCCTGCAGTATGCCCATGTTTTGAAAGAAGTGCCGAGATTCTTCTTGCAACACATAATGAGATTGATCATTTTTAACTATGAGAGAGAGCTTTGAGGCTGGCAACGTACATTTACATTTTGTAAGGGAACGAGTAATCAAAAACTTTGTGGATACTTGATGAATGCTAATGTAAGGTGTAAAAGTTCCAAGTCCCTGAATTAAACTGGTTACTTATAATATATATAAAATCTGCAAAATCTAATGGATGGAGACAGAGAGAAAGCTGCACTGCATGAGAGCTCCGTGTCAAGGAAGGAGACAGAGACACAGACATAACAAGGGCTAATGGTCACACAGTCAGAAGATACAGCTGACATCAGTAGGAACATGAGCACAGTCACTTTGCCTTTAGTGCATCAGTGAATGCATTCTGTAGCTACAAATGTAAGCAGGTGTAAGCTATAATGTGCCCACTTAATAATGATAATGTAATATGCCCACTCATGTTGTTTAACAGCCTCATTGGCTTTAGGGACTTAAGAGTTCCTGTATTTATTTGCTTTGAAGGGGGAAGTGCGGCGCCGACTCCCAGATGGGGGGGGGCTTAGAGGGGATGCGTCCATTAAAATGCTCTTGTTTATGAACAGTGAGGCTAGACTCGATCATTGTGCTCCACTGATCTAGCTGCTGTCATTTAAAACCTTATGGAGCCTGTTCAGCGTGAGCTGTGGCGGTGCCGGAGGTTTTTCCTTGCAGGTGCTGAGAGGGTGTTTAGTTATCGAATGAGGGTGCTGCAGGATTAATAGGAACACTCTAACACTTAAGACCAGCTGTGGAGAAGTGGCTTTAGAGAGTCAGTTTCAGGCATCATATGGGCTTACTGCCAACATTTCATTAGACTGGCCAGTGCACACAAATACATCAACACAACATATTGCATGTGCAACACAGGTTAACCATACCCATAGTTAATTTATAACTCAACATTATGGATAGGTGAACCACTGGTGTGAACAGCTCTTACCTTCAAAGTCTGTGCTGCACCCTTCAATCCAACTGATGTAGCCTTTGATTTGGACCTTTGTTGACACTTTGGCCTCCAGCTCTGCTTATCTCTTGATATCCTAGCTCTTGTCAGCTAAATACAGCAGGTGGCACTACAGCTAGCAGCTGAAGAGCAACGCTGACAGAAGCTCACTGAAGCCATTGTGGTTTATTTGGTTGTGGTATTAGTCTGTCAGTGTCTGTAGGCTACTTCGTCAAGTCAGATCCTGAATCCAGCAACCACTGTGGCTGGCTGAGAAGTTGACAGCAGAAAGCTGGCATGTGTCAATCTTGTGTGACCTGCTCGCTCTGTCAACACCCCTCACTGAGCTATTGACCCGTGGCTATGAAATTAAAAAAAGAAAAGAAATGTATGGCGGGATCTAATCTTAGACCAGTGTTTGGGGATGTTACAGGGGAGCTGTGGCAGTTGGGGAGTTGACATTCAGATTCCCCTTTTTGAAAACACATGGTTGTCCTTTATTTTAATGTAAACCATCATACAGTTTCTTGGGGATGCTACAGTAATTCTGCTGGCAGCAGTTCTCCACTCAGTGCTGTCACTGGTTACGTGGGTTGCTTTAACATTGCAGTACCAAACTAGCAGATGGCACAGTCATGATGAAATACTCTCAATAAAAGTCCAGTTAACTGTGTAAGAATAGAATGGTTTACTTTACAAAATGTGCTGTCGACCTTTCTTGCTGATTTGATTAATGGAGTTTGTCATCCAACACCGTGCCAAGGTATTTGTAATCATTCACTGAGTTGATGGGCGCACCATTTATTCTGGTGGCAGGGAGGAGACTTGCTCCTTCCCAAAATCCACCGTTATGAGGTAATTAAAGTCTGTTTAACAGAGACTTTAAAATGTAATGTGTGCCTTCTAGGGTTACAAATCCATTATATTACATCATTCAGTCGTTTCCCAAAAGCCCTTGGTGGCATACTTCTGTTGCGTCTAGGAGCTATCTCAGTTCATGCTGTTATTTTTTTTATTTTATCCACCTGTTACCTACCAGCAATGAAGTTACATAACATTACATATATCAAACATTGATATAGCCTAATTATATAACATCACCTTTAAAACTGACAAGGCAAAGATGAGGAAATTCTGCTATGCTGTGGCGATAACTTTCCAGCTTGGCTTCCATGCATCCCAGTATGTAATGTCCCTCCCTTCCAGGTAGATTTCTTGGTTTGATGTGATCAGTCTGTGATGTTCATTCCACAGCAAGTCGTGGCCTAAGATGGACCAGTCCGTCGCTACACCATTATGAAAACTGGTCAGACTAATAGCAATAGCCCACCATATTGACCAGTTTGGACCTGAAACCAAGTTGATTTCTTCCCCCCCAAAAAATGTTCATCAGCTTCAGATATCATTGACAGGAGATACCTGCAGCAGTAGACAATATCTTGTAAGTCTCCCATTACTACCTACACACTGAGAGCAGACTCCGGTCTGTCACCCGTCACAAATGCCACAGGCCATAACACCTCCAGTGCAGGATCTCATATATTTCTCTTCTCTCTAGCGAGCTTACTGTCTAACTTTACTCTGCAGACTGTGTGCTAGTGTCAAAATATGTGTCACAAAGCCAACAATGCGATGTAAAGCAATAGCAAATGCAAAACAAGCTTCTAGATTAGCGACAGTGAAAATCTAACAAGCTCAGATCTATATAAGAAGCTAGTTTTCTTGCTCACTGCCTTTAATTTAGATAAGATGTATAGAACTACGTGGTGTGATTAGTTGCATGTCACCTAAAGCTCTGTGCACTGTAACCTCACAATCCAGCACAACATATAAAACTACAGAACCACTTATAGTATCTCTCTGCTGTCACAAATATTTTGGTACAGGTTTTTAATGATCTGACTGGAGGTTTTGAGAAGAAAAAAAATAGAAACTGCAATTATGTTGCAACAACAATAGTGTTATTAAAAGACCTGCCGTACTATGAAATTCAGTCCCAAGGATAATTTGTTTTTCTACTATGAAAGGGAGCATGCTATTCACTATGTTTTGAAAATCTTGATCGGTCCTATTTCTATTTCTGGAATACCGCTATTATTTATGGACTGTCTCTTCGGAGAGAGTTGAATCCAGTATGCCTGCTCACGTAATTCAAAGTGACTTGTTTGCACTGTTGCATCCTCATGTGGTGGAAACCCCCCCCCCCACTGTAGCCCAATCCCAGCCTGGCAGGTGACTGTGGACAGCTGCAGTATCGCAATGGGACTGTTACCCATGGTTATTTGGAACCATTTTGTTTTTTTACCCACTGAAACAATTCTCAGCCTCATGTCAGCGATCATACTGTATTCTCAGGGAGCTGCAAGTATGGACAATTTTGAATATCCCAGCTGTATGTTTTGCACTTGATAGATTATCAATTCTGAGGATGATGATGGTGATGATGATGATGATTGTTCGTATGTTTTTCGCAGGTTTTTTCTGTCACTTTTTCCCTCAACTGTTCCTCGCACAGTGCCATGATGATGCCTCTATCTTTATTTTTTTGGTTTTGTACCCCTACACATTACTGTGTGATGTGCATTCTAGCTTCTGTACATAACCTACCACTATCCCCATTTCTCCAGTTCTCTCCACTGCAATGCTATAATTTCTCTTCTCCTATTCTTTGCTCACCTATGCATCCCCTGTCCTTATAATTGTCCACTTCTCCCCCTTTCCAAAACCTCTCCAGTGGACGTATAGCCAATAACAGCAGGCTGTGTTTGCACTGGGAACTAGAGGTGCACCGATAATATCTGTAATATCAGGATCAGCAATAATCCAGCTCCTAAGTACATGTTCTTGGTTCGGCAAATACAGCTGTCCCAGTACTGATACTAATACCGATAATGATGTGCATTGCTGCAATATAAAACTTTCATGGCGGGAGGGAAAGTGTCTTCTGACATGCTCAAAATGCTGAACTGCTGCTTTGTGAAATTCATTGCATGTATTGTTTAGGAGCCTTGGCTATGCAGGCTGAATGCCATTCTGTTTTATCAGACATTACGACCACACTGTTTTTATTGGGGAACCTATACTGAATAAGCTGTTTTTGAGAGTCCATCATAATAATAAGCTGTGCTTGACTAGTAAAACAAAACGAGAAGCTATATCCTCTAGCCCATGCTATGCAGCATTTTTCTATTTTATTATCTTTAATACTTTTTTTATTTGAGGATTGCTATAGAATGGTCAGTGCATGATGTTATCAAATAAAGAAAAAAAAAAAAGTACATTTGATGCACTTGTTCCTGTAACTGTTGTATAATTCTATCAGTACTTGAATTGGCTGATCTTTTTACTCATATTGGTTCTGAAAAACTAGTCTTGGTGCACCTCTACTGGGATCCCAGGTGTGATTGTGTGTAACTATGTGAGAGTGTGACAGGCGTTGCTGAAAAAGAGCCAGTCTGCTCTCGTCAACCCCTCCTGGATAGTTTTATAAAAAGAAAGCGGTACCCACTGTTCTTCCCCTGCTCCCATCCGCCTGCCCTGCACAATTATCCTCTCCCTTCTGTTGTTTTGCAGCCAGTGTTGATGTCAACGGGACACACTCCAATGTACACCTCTGCTGTTTCCACACTGGTAAGAGCACAGCAACTCGCTGTCGCGCCATCCCACAGAACCACTTTTGAAGTTATCAATATCATCATCAATCATCATCATCCCACTGACTGACTGTCCTCATTTACCGTCTCGATTTTGTGTCACTCAAACAGTTTGGCTGTCTGATCACAGACAGCTACCTGTCCGTTCGACACCATTACATCTGTAAGAGTAAGAGGTCATCTGTATTCTGATAATATCAGTGTGTTCATACTCATCATCAGTTTTCTTTGTCTGACAGATTTGTTCTGCCTGCACTCACTGACTGCTATTCCTGGGCCTCACTGGCATTATTAGTGGCATGACTGGTACTGAAATGTGTTGAAATATCGCTCTGTAATCTCACCATAACGTTTAATTGTGTTGTGATATTCACAGATGTGAGGAAGTTCTAAAGTGACATCACTGCGTTCTAGAAGCCAGGCTGCCATGCAGTCAGCAAATCTGAAAACTGTGTATTAGTCGATCAGTAGGCGGGTTTCAGTGTGCTGAAAGTGAAAATGGTTTAGCAGGCATATTTTCTCTGGGTTCAGTTTCACAGGTTGGATTGTGTGCTTGGGGAAAAAGACAAACCGGAAACACATAGAGTCATAAAATACCCATAATGCTGCAGGACATAAGTAATAGTGAAATTGGCCAATCTGGACATGCATCAGCGTTTGAGCTTTAGTGTGGTTTGAATGTGGTGTGTTGATATTGTCATGTCGCTTGTAGATATTTTTCATGTACTATATGGTACAACAGACAGACAGACAGACAGACAGACAGACAGACACAGACAGACAGATAGATGGATAGATAGATAGATTTGTGCATGGCAGGATTGAAACCTGTAGGTGTCAGTGTTTGACTATGGAGAGTGACTTTCATAACCTTGAGGAGATGGCCATGCTGCTTTATCAATAAAACATTTTTATGATAAGGCAGATTGTATTAGCCTCACGGGCCATGAATTGAGATTTCAGCTGCCTTGCAAGGCTAAAATTTTATGTAGTGGCAGATGAATGTATATTAAAGTGCCTGGCTCTTCCCAAAAAGAAAATTGCCCCCTGTAAACAAAGCTTGTGCTCTATAAGGAAAATGTGAAATCTGAATGCAAAAGCCAGGAAGAGCTGTATTTTAAGGGGGAAATAGATTATCGCTGGGAGGTCTAGGCTTTGAGTCTCTCCCTCTCCGTGAAACAAGAAGTTATTCTTGCAACAATACATCATTTCTTGTCTCTATCTGCTCATTCTGACCTTGGACACGCCCAGTCTAATAGTGCCTGGATATAATGAAACAGTTTAAAGCATGAGCCAGGAAGACATTCTGTACCCTACAGCGCACAGAGAGCTAGTAAGAAAAATTACTTATGTAGATTCTTTCTATAAATTCCCTCACGCGTGCTTCTGTGTGCGTATGCGTGCATATGCATGTGTGCATGCAATTTTCCACATTTGTTCAGTAAACGACATCATCAAACACCGTCTCCAAGCGGCATTGGACATTGGATACAGGGATGCATTGAGAAGATGCCTCTGCAGCTTGTGTGGTTTTCATCGAGGTGTAGATGGTGTCGTCAGTCTGTCTCTTCTTGCTCTACTGGTGTGAGTTTGCCAGTACATAAGGCTCCTGTCCCCATTGATTTATGGGTAGGATTGTCTCTGGAAGCAATGCAATGGTTTGGCAAAGTAAGAGGAGGTCTTGGGGTTATGTAGATGATTTGGCTTAATGGGTGTTATGACAATTTAGCCTCAAATGAGACATCTGTCTTTTATTTGAATTATGACAGTGTAATTAGGAGTGTTGTTTCTTCACATATCGCTCTGTAGGAATTTTTAAGCAGTGGGTTCAAGCACAGGGTTAGCACAGGCAGCAGGTAGGGGTTCAGGTCAAAGACAGCACTCAAGGGCATTTCGACAAGGATTAGTGGTCGCAGGAATCCGACCTGTGACGTCTGACCTGTACGGGACGGTCTCTTTTATCACCAGGTCGCCCCGTCGCCGCTTTAAGATGGGGACAGTGCTTTTACAGTGCTGAAACAGCTGATTATTCTAGAAATGGGACTTTGAGGTCTTACAAGCATTTGGTTTATCGGTTTATTGGTCCTCACATCCACTCAAGTGTATTTTTGCTTCAGTATTCTAAACCTAATCACATTGCACAGAACGTAATGATATTGATCTGGGCTAATATTAATGAAGCTTTCCACCTCATCTATACAACTCTGTAGAGTAGTCTAGGCTGAAGGTTTATGTTCTACCTAACATTACATTTAAAATTCAATATTTCACTAATGTTCTCAATCAGACTAAATGAGTTTTCTGATAGTTCAGCTTTAAAATATCTTAGGAGGGAGCTTTTGCTTTTTTGTGTTTCTCCATAATACTTTCCAAACAACAATGAGTTGATTAGGTAAATGCTGTAGGAGTATAGCTTGGGCCTTGATGCAATTTTGTTTTTAATAGAATATTTCACTCATTCTCTATTTTTGGATGAAATTCTCACAAGCTAACTACAGTACAAGCCTAAATCACTCTTTTCTTTGCTTTCTAGCTTTAAGTACAGTCGTTGACAACCGGAGGCAGCATCAGAATCCAAGCCTGTCCGACTGATTCTCAGTGAAAATGTTTTATAACAATGCATGCAGCAATTTTAGCTTGAAAAATCGGAGCGCCTCAGCTGGAAATATCACATGTTCCATTTGTTCTTCACCTGACGGAGCAGTGAGAACCAGCTGGCAGGGAGGATCCAGTCCGTGGGCCATGTCCTGCCCAAGTCCCTGCTTTGCTGACTGAACGTCGCTCTTCCTGTTTACTTCACACTCCACTATCTCTTTCATCAACTGAAAAAAAATGCAGATCAGTTTCTCTCCTTTCCTACAAGAGCGTTGTTCCCATACATCCAGTTTTCACACAAGCCCTCAGACAAACACAGTCTACCCCTCTAAGGTGTGTTTGACATTCAGTCAGCAATCATTTTTTTTATGTAAGGATTCAATTACTGTTTTCTGTAGTGTTTCCCCAAGAGCTCCCCATTATCCCCTCCCCTTTCTGCTCTGCGCTCTTGTCTGGTCGGGATCTGGTTTCTATCTTCATTTTCCTCGTCCTCCTTACTTTTCTTTAATAAATGTTTAAATATGTCCCCGCAGCTTCAGTGTAATTACTGTGCAGCTGCAGCTCAGGTCTACTGGGAAAGAGAGGGGAGAGAAAAGGAAGGGGAAAAAAATACGCATGCAAAAAGAGGAGAGAGCTGTTTCACGCTGAATGGCGGAGCAAGACAGATAGAGAGGGCCTTGCAGTTGGAAGGATGAGAAAATTACATAGGTAGAGGGAGAAATTTTATTTAGCAAAATGAGAATGTCAGCTGACAGCTTGTCCTTCAGCATGTCCTTACATAACTCTGCTGTGTGTGCATGCATTTATGTGTGAGTGTGTGTGTGTGTGTGTGTGTATGTGTGCATGCGTGCATATACATCACACGCCTGTCTGTTTGTCCATCTGTCAGTTTCAGTGCGAGTGTGCTTGAGTGAGCTGTGAGAAAGCTGTGAATTTAAAAAACAAACTGTTTTTCTTGGTGAATTCTACTGTTTTTCGTGTCAGCAGTTGTGCGCCTTCATCACGCTGCACGCACCAATTAATAATTTGCCGGAGGAACTGCAAACGATGAATGCCAAGCAGTAGATCACACAGTGTAATTCATATCATTTCTTTCTCAGACATCCCACCGCTTTTCATTGTCCTCCAGTCTAAGCCACTGACTGTACAAGCGTGTTGCTGTCCATGGTGCTGAATTCACTGGCAGCAGCAGCAGCAGGCTAAGCAGGGAGGAAGGTGACAGGATGGAATGATTCTCTGAATAATTTTGGCTCGAAATATTTGATTTCACTCCAGCTTTTCTGGGGAAAAATTCAGGCAATTTGTGTGATTTTCTGTGTTTATTTGTGCAAGAGTGCAGGGAAGTGAAAGGACAACGCTGCAATAATTTGCTAAACTGATCTATTTCTTAGAGACAAATTTTCATAGATTTGCAAAGATTTATGAAAACCGCCTGTCATTCCCGTATAGGGCATGCAAAGTTTAATGAGGGTGATTTAACGGAAAATGGTCAATGCATGATTTGGGAAAACTGTTAATTTGTCAGCTGCAAATTCTCCAATTCATGGATAAACTGAAAAGAGAAACACAGAGAATAAGGGAAACACAGGTGACAAACAAATATAAATTGATGTGAAACATTAATTTTCCATTCCTCGCTGCTGTCCCCAGTGTGGTGGTTGTGGACTCAGCACTCTGACTGACTGACTGTAGAATTGGGGCTTAACAGGCCTCCAGCCCCCTGTCAGTTTGAAGCGGTCCCTAGGATAAGTTAGGCCAGTGTGAGCTGCTGTCCCTCTAAGTTCAACCAAAGTATAATTCCTTCCCCTCTCACATCACCAGCTTCAACATTATACGGAGAGACAGCTAAGTAATTGCCATCAAACTTTCCTGCTCGCTCCTCTCTCCCTCAGCAACGGGGATGGGAGGGGTACAGTAGCAGCAGAAAAATATGAACTGCAATCTCACTGAGCACAGAGCGAGAGGAGAGAGGCGCCGGTTACGCAGCCTTCTGAAACAGATGACGAAGAATCAAGGGATCTGTTTGTGAATGCTAATTTTTATTCCTGGTTTGGATCGGTAATTTCTGTAGACGGGACGACTAGGTCTCGGATGATGACGAGTCTTACAGGCTGTGAGTAATTTTCATAGCTCGAGCCTTGATTTGGAGGATGGAATGGGGCTTCCTCAAAGGAAGTCTCCAGCGCCGACTCAGCAAGAGGAAGACTCTCATTGGGCTGCCCTCTTTCTGCAAAGCTGGATTTAAAATAGTACAAAGCTGTATCCTAACGCTTGATATCATTGGTGTTAGAGTGATTTATTTAGATTGAATAGAAAGTAAAGATGAAACTGCATGTGCTAAGTTACTGTTAAATAGCGTAGCTTTTCTTGGTCTATATTTCATTAAGGTAATCTGGCAGCTCTTTGGTTTCAGATCAGCTGTTATGGCATGCAATGTGCAATCAGGCCTAGATTGAATGGCTGAATGTGCAATAATGCTTCTGTGGTATTTCTGAGAGGAGCCCCTTCTGGAGCTTACCTCATCTCACTGTTCCACCCACCCACTCACCGGGTGTGTCTGTCATTTTGGGAGGTGAGCAGGGTTTGTGCCCCAGTCCCAACCACCATTTAGTTTGCAGCGCTCAGGCAGAATGTTCATGTCCGTGTGGTACGCCAAAAAGATGGGCTGCCGCTTCATCAACAACGTACGCAAAGCCAAGAGACACCGACATCACATGATGGTAGGCACCCAATTCAAATGGCATGTGGATTTTATTGCTACATGTTCCTTAAAACCGCTATGATTTTGCGTCTAAATATTTGGAGAAATCGGTGTAGAAATTGTGCTGTCTGGTACAGAAGTGATGTTTGTGGTTGAAGAGTATGTCTGATTTCATTCATGGCAATAAGGCTTTTTTTTGTGTAGTAATGGAACAGGTAAACCTAAGGCTCAGGTCACAGTAAGGCGGCATATGTGGCCCATGCTAAATATTTGAATCACAGTATGGTTGAATAATCTGATCGAATCCCCCACAGTCTGTGTGTGTGTAGGTGTGTGGGAGTCTTGTTCTAATGCTGTGAAGGTGCATTTATAATTCCCTTCTTTCATTTATCATTTCAACAAGCAGGGAGGTGTAAGTGCCCCTCCCCTCTCCCCACCACACACACACCCACACA
>OMOV01091908.1:0-20551 GCA_900312565.1 Beryx splendens
TGTGCCGCACCGTCCTGGTCCCTCTTTTCATGTTATGTAACTACCAGCCGAGAGACCACCTCCACAGCGTGCTGTTCGCTCATGACCTGTACCCTGTGGTCTTCAACTGCCTGCTGGGTCTCTCTAATGGCTACCTAGGCACGCTACCCATGATCTACGGGCCCAAGGTGGTGCCTCGGGAGCTGGCCGAGGCCACAGGAGTGGTCATGTCCTTCTTCCTCACTCTGGGACTGGCTGTGGGCTCGGCGTTCTCTGTGCTCATTGTGCACTTCATCTGAGCACCCTGTCCAGCAGAGAGCCAACTCCATGTCCCTCACTTCTATATGAGGCTTGTAATGCAGTGCTACAACTGAAGCACACAGCAATGTGGCTGGAGAGTAGAGTGAGTGCGCCCTCTGCTGATTAAAACCAGAACAGCAAAGCACCGTGAAGAGCGCATCACCAAAGGCCTGTTGTCTGCTGTGGGGGGAAAGGTGCTATATAGGCATTACTTTAATTCCCATACTTCACCAAACAGTCTGAAACTCCTTCATACGTCACATTACTAGATGTATTATGTTTACACTGATCTGTCTCAGGGTGTAAGTCGGAGGGCTATGTCGACCATGAGGGGACCAGGGGATAGTGAAGTGCTGATTTAAGCCACTTCAAGAGGTACAGAATAGGGTGACGTCCATGTTTATGGTGCACTTCACCAGACAAAAAAGCTTAAGCTTTTATACATTATTGCACATATATCCCAAAACTCTAAACATTTTTGCACAACTTTGTTTGGTTTACGGGTTGAGCTTTTGGGTATTTAATTCCCCAGAGGTTGTTTGTTAGGAGGGTGCTGAATGGATGTTGTGTTAGTTGAACCTCAAGTGAAATGCAGATAGAAAAGAAGCACCAGGTTCCATTGAGAGATATACAGTTATAACGTGGCTTCAAAATTACTGGGTGAGGTGAAGACTAGTGTATTATCATTTACTTTGTGGGTTTAACCTGCTCTTATTACGCAAGAGTTTCACTGGTTTCACCTATATCTCAATGTTGTTGTAAATTCGCTGAGTAAATTGTTTTGGATGCACAGCCTCTGGTGTGTTTGTGTCCTCCACAGTATGTCTGTAGACCAGCTGAGCTTGAACAAACTGGATGAACTGAACATTTCCAATAAAAACTCTTTGAGATCTGTCAGTAAGAGTTCATGCTGGACTGCCTATAGCCGACTTCAGCTTTTGTTCTTACGACTTGGACTTACAATGACCCATGAAATTATCTGCAGAGACCCCGCCAAAACGTATGTTCACTTTTGGGGAAACAATTTTTGAACACCTACAAAATCTTTCAGTATCATCAAATGAAATGCTTTTGAGGAAGCAAGTTTCTATACATAGGTCTTTTATTCTTGCCCATTTCATGGTGCGTTCTGGAAATGTCCTTGAGAGCCACACCTGTCCTTGGCACTTTTTAAAAAGTAGAAAGAAATAATTTAAGCTTATTCTGACCCGAGTAAACTTTGAAGAAACTTCTATTTGAGTGAATTATTTATTTTTCTACTCAGTTTTTAACATCATTGCATAACAAAGATCAGTGTAGCATGAAACAGATTAACATCCTTGGTAAGCCAGTTGACAGGCTGCTTAGGCAGAGCTAAATTCACACTGGCTCCTAGGGGGGTATTTCACAAAGCAGGATTAGCAAGTTCACCAGATAACTTTGAAAAGTGTTAGTGTCAAGTGTGTTTTGCCTATTAGCGATCAACATGCATGACTAAATCTTATTCCTAAACCTAATATTCAAGTTTTATCTTACAGGTTCAAATCAGCAACACCAGGATATAGCATCATCTATTCCACTTATCTGGCTAAATTTCTAATCCTGCTTTGAGGTGCCCCCCGGATCTGCACAAGTGTTTGCCACACAAAATGGAACAATAAGGACCAACAGGTGTATATAACGATGAGCTTCTTAAAAACAGTCGAAATTACGTTAGCAAATGATTTAAATTTCCAGTGAAGAAAATTCATCAGAAATTGGAGTGGATTTGGATCACTTTAATTCACTTGTTAAAAATATTACAGATCACCCCACAATCGGCTCAGGGTATGAAGCAGACAATGATTGAATCCAAGACGCTTTCAGTACGTTAGAAATGCACTGATTTACAAACTGAGTGGGAAAGTGCAAACAATGAGGCGAGTGGGGGGGTACACACTTGCAGCTTTACCGCCAGTTCAGCTCCTTAAAACATGCACAGGATTTTTCACAGAACATTTTCTAGAAAACATAAATTTGCTATAGGATCTGACAGACTGCAAAAATACCAGGCAAGGTTAATACAAAGAGCAGTTTTCCCCTGTATGCCAGCAGTTCCTCCAGGGAGAAGAGAGCAAACGTGGCTTGGGGGGGGGGTTTGGAGGCCCATCCGTCACAGACAGCAGCGTCTAGCTCTCTGCCAGCTTTGTGCAACATGTGACATTGAAATTGTGATCCTACATACACCATATCCAGTAAGCAACAGAAATCAGTAAAACCCCAGATGATGCAAATCTGCAAAGCCCTACCGTGAAGCTCTGTGACACCTGCTCAAAGTGAAGCAGTAGCTAAAAACAGGCGGAGCCTTAGGCCACTATACATTTAATCACTCCCCCAAAAAACTCATTCCAAGTCCAGTCCCTTTTCCTCATATCGCCATTCAAAATATCAAGTTAATTTAACAAACTGTTGTCACTTAAGTCGATTTCATTAAAAAAAAAAAGAACAAGAAAAAAAGAAACGGGACAAATTTATTAAAACTGGGAAGCAGCGCTACAGTATTTTATCTTTAATTCCCTAAAGGTCATATTGTGCTGGTCCTCTTCCTCTATACCCACACGTGGCGTTTGCAGTGAGCCACAGCCTGAAAGACAAGAAGAAGAAAAAAGTTTAGACAGGCCTGTTACAGCAAACTTCTGCCTATGATGCAAGAGAAAAATGATCAGTAATTGTATGTTGTGCTGCAGCACAAATTGTTGCAAAGATGACGTGCACTTCCAAGAAAATGTATATCCCATTAACTTATTCTACATGAATTCCCAGACTGGGGAGACGTGTTTCGGTGCCATGTTGTTCCGTTACTCACATTGCACCGGGTTGCTGTCTCCATGTTCTTGCACCAGAACGCAGGTCCCCAGCTGCACTGCTCTGTTCCCAGCAGCCTGCGCACAGCTTCAGGGCAAGCTCCCACTTTCTGTTACACACCAAACACACGTCAGTTACTAAAGCAGGGGCCAGGATTGCAGTGCAAGCCAGACAACCATTTACTGTCCATGAAGTTAATTAGCCAACATTTTGAAAAACAAATGAGATTTAATTGACACATTAGCCATGCCATTGGGAATTATATAATTCCTTATAGCATTACATTCCTTAATTAATAAAGTTTTCTAGATAAGTGGGTAGTCCCGTTTCCTGATATACCCAAGAAACTGACACCTCCTGACAGTTATGTGAATCACCGTTTGTCTTCACCAAGTTGTGATGCAAGTTATTCTGTTATGAATTAATCCAATTCACTCCTTACCATGCACACAAAGTCTGGGTCCAGCATCTGGAGCAGCAGTTGGACAAGCATTGGCTCGTACTGTTCAACCAGCTGGTCACACTGTTGACACAGGACGCAGTCATCGTGGGGTTAATGCACGACTGTCACACGAGGATTTGGAAAAGGTGCAAAGGCCAAGGGTGCAACATCTCACCTCGGTCTGGACAGACTCTGGCAGGAAGCTGCATACTTTTCTCACAGCATCCTCAATCTGTGCTTCGGTAGCATTCTGCTCCAGGATGCCATCCAAGTAGCGGACGGCCATCTTGCACACGTCACAGAAGCCACCGGCCTTAAAGCGAACTTGGTCCATTACAGCTGGGGAGAATGGGAATAGATTCAACTTCACTGTGCTGATATGGAAATTCAGTGTGTGAAGATGTGGCGTCATGGTAGTGAATAAAAAAAACAAAAGAAACTACACTCACACTCCAAATGACATGGTTTTGTTCTGTTCGCTGATGGTGTCAGCTATTGCAGCTCATTGTTAATGTACAGAGTTGTGTAAGTGCACCCTAACAGAGCTTCCAATATTTATAAAGAAAATGCAAAAAGTGAAATTCCTGGGTGAGAACTGTACAGATTCAGGTTAGGGCTGGGTGATAAAACGATCTCGATAGGGGATCGCAATAAAACTCATGTCTACAACGATGATAAACTGTGGATATGTTTTACTCGATATGGATAGATGGATAGATCTAACAGCCTATCACACAGCAGAAATAAACGTGACAGCAGCCAGTCAGTCTGCAGTTTTTGGCTTGCACTTCAAAGTACACGCCCATTTCCTTCCGCACAGCATCGTTTGAGCTACTGGTGAATAAAGTGGGTGTCCTCTGGAAAAGGGGGGTATAAAATGATAAATCGTGCCAAGTCGCTCACAGACACGTCCCTTTGTGATGAGTCGCACAAATCAGTGTGGCGACTAACGCCGGCGAGTAAAGAGCAGGGAGAAGTTAGACCTCCACTTCGTCAGCCTACCAGGCATTTGCACCGTGTTAAGCCGCGTTTGATCCACATTCGCGTGAGTCCTCGTGAAGCTGGCAAAACATTTCCTCTCATCATCCCAAGGAAATCCGTCGAGGATCCGACAGCCAAACATTCCCGGAGACTCGACAACAGCTTAATAATCACCACGGTAACCGTGAGTCGGCGAAAGCCGGGTGACCATTTGACTTGACTTTGACTAAAGCTTTGGGGATTTTTGTTTGTGAGTCAGCTGAACTGAACTGAGGTTGGGAAAATTCCTTGTTTTGAGTTTTGTTTGTTGGATACCAGGAAATCCCGAAGTGGAGTATTTTTGTTACTTTATAAACTGAACTGGATTATAGGGAACTGGACTGGACTATAAAGAACTTTTCTTCTACCCTTTCTGCTCTAATATAACCTTTGAAAATGGAGCTGACGGTGTGGTTGAGTTTATTTAAATTGTGTGTTTCATTCTACTGCCTTGTAATTAATTAGAAATTTGTTTGTGTTGTAAAAAATAACCAGGGTTCATGTGTATTCTGAATGCATGTATCCTTTGTGGAGTTTGACACCGACTCAAACTTTTGACTTGTTTTAACTTGGTCAAACCGCTACATAAATAAATGGCAATCGTGATAAAGATCGATATTGATCAATATGGAAAAAATTATCGTGATCATATTTTTTGCCACATCGCCCAGCCCTAATTCAGGTTAAGATTTCTATAAGATAATGACGTGAGGATAAAAGAGCTCTTTGATTCACTCTTTGCAGTTCTGTACTTTCTATTGCGCCTCCCAGTGGGCAACTGCTGATATTCATTGAAAAGGGAATGTAAGCAATCACTCAAACTTTGTTCAACCTCATTTCTC
This sequence comes from Beryx splendens, assembly GCA_900312565.1. NCBI lineage: Eukaryota > Metazoa > Chordata > Actinopteri > Beryciformes > Berycidae > Beryx > Beryx splendens. The sequence continues at coordinate 5,407 of OMOV01091908.1, forward strand.
AGACATTTATCTAGTTTTCCAGTCATTGTGCTGGAAATGTTAAATTGTCATTGCCAATGTACTCCTATTCTTGGCCCCGCAGTTTCCATACAAACACTGAAATGTCAAATGTCATAACACTTTCAGTGAGGCGTTTGCACACCAACGCTCAAACGCTTTGCACAGCAAAGCAAAACTATTTAGGAGGAAACGATAGTCAACTCCCACCAAAATCATGTTTCATTCAACGTGCTGTGAACAGTGAGAGCTTACGGATATATGCGCGGCTAGCATCCTTGCAGAGTCCCAACACGGTGCAGATAGTCTTGGGGTCAGCCTGCTGCACAAGCAGCTCAATGATGGCCTGGCCATAAGCCTCAATCAGGTCCCGACACTGTGCAGTCAGAGAAGAGGGCAGCACTGTGCACACCTTCTCCACAGCATGGATCACCTCCTCCTGAGGCCAATAGAGAGACGGGTCAGTTTGACATCAGACCCGAGGTCACCAACTGTAAATTACATACATGTCCGTATGTCAGATGCATCCAGCAGCACAAGTCCTACCTCTGTTGTCTGATCCTCCAACATACTCTCCACCTCCTTCATCACAAACTCACAGATGGCACACTGGGGGGAGTCACGGGCACGCACCATAGGCTGGAGCACAGACAAAGGCAACGTCACATGTCGATGTACTGAACCACAAGCCTTGTTCTCATCTTCTGTCAGTATGAAGCGTTGATGAAAGGTTAAGAATCAAGCGGGCCAATTCTGCCTGGCAGCCTTGGCTTACCTGGACAGGCTTTGCGGGGGAAGATTCCACCTTGGTGGCAGGGAACATCTTGACAGCAGGTACAGTATTGGCAGCAGGCAGCATCTTGGCAGCCTGCAGCTTCAGCATGGGAGAGGACTTCTTCACAGCGTCACAGAAGCCAGCGTGGGCACAGAGATCCTTGGGTTGCTGAGGAGAGAATAGACAGTAAAATCAGACACTCAGTTTTGGAAGCCCAACAAAAGGCCTACCAAACATGCCACATCACATGCCGTTAGGACAAACTATAGGTACGTAACTTGCATACCATTTCACAGCATCACCATCCATGCAGTATCTGTGTTCTTTTGCTAGCAGCAAACACAGCAACATATACCCATACCGACAAAACCAGTTTGCTTCTGCAGCTTTACACCCTTTGACCCTGGTGGTACCCAATGGGATCCGTTTAATTTTAATACATATTTTGAAGAAATGGACCCCCTTATAGCATCTCAGTTGTACCAACTACCAACTTGCTTATGCAAACAAAGTAAAAAGTCAATATTCAATGAAATATGAAAACACTGTAGGCCTATTTGATGTGGAACCCAGGAAAAAGAAGAATGTGGCCCTTTTCCGTAGTCTTGCAACAGGCACTCAATGTAAATATCCTACTAGCCAAACAAGCACAGTGGTTGGATTAGGTTCAGTGGACGCATTCAAAACTGAACAAACATTTCCATGCAGTTCTACAGCGTGAGGTGAGTAGCGCTAGTAGTGGACAGCACAGGAAGCAAGAGCTAAGGGTAAGAGGCTAGAGGCTGAACACAGAGACCTACCTCTTCCTGGGGGGACCAGCACACAAAACCAGAGCAGGAGAAACAGAGCAGGAAGACAGATGAATGGAGGGGAGAAAAGAAGAAAAGAAAAAAGAAAGAAAAAAAAAAACAGCGATTAAGAGATGTGAATGAACTGAAGTCAGCAGGCAAGGTGGTGCTGGGTATGGGCTCAGTGTCACAACATACAGATTATCACAGACCCATTAGTTCTAGTGACCAGCTAATTAGGTTCATCATTGGGCATTAGAAGATACTGAGCATTTACTTTCAATTTGACTTAAGTATAGAAAGGTGAAAAAGGCTTTCCTGGACTTTCTTCGGGGAAAAAAGAAAAGTGAAGCAAATGGGGCACGAGGGCTAGAAGACTCACCATAGACATGAGTTGCTGAACAACAAGAGGAGCATATTGGCTGACGTACTGCTTGCACTGCAATGGAGGAAAGCACAGTCAATATACAACCATATGAGGCATAATTGTGAGGACAAAGAGAGATGTTTAAGAAGGAAAGATCTTTTTATCAAAAAACCCAGACATCCATCTGGGGCTCTCACCAGGTCAGCCATGCCAGGTCCCAGAAGGTCACACTGCTTCTCAATATTCTCAATGAGAGAGCTGACAAATGAAGAGTTGAGCTTGGCCTCCGCTTGAGCGTCAGTCAGGAACTTGATGCAGTCCTGGCACACATCAGGATCTTCCTACAGACAAGATAAGATTCAAGGAGACAAATGAGGACAATATCCATTTGGACACACACTTCCATCACGATGGGTGGAACACATAATGGTTAGTTGATCCGACAGTAGTGTACCTGCTTTGGAGCCTCCTGCTTTGGAGCCTCCTGCTTGGGGCTCTCCTGGGGATAGAGGAGCTGGGGCACGTTGAGGAGAAAGGGGGCCACCCGCTGGGAAAGGTCAACCTGAGGGATCTCATTGGACTGGAGCTGCTCCTGGGCCTTAGCCAGAGCCAGGGCGGCCTGCTGAGATTGACACAGCCCCATGGCCCCACATACCACACTGGGATCCTCCTAAAACACACACACACCATTGGGTCACTTCAACTGACACATTTAATAAAAAATAAAAAATAAAAAATAAAACCCTGGGAAGCAGTAAAGGGGAAATTTGTGAAAAGTGCCTCCTATTACAAATAAATAAAACACAACACTGCTATAACCTAAAGGGTTAGCCTGCCTAGTATGGCAATCTGCAGCCAAGTTATCTACTTCGCAGTACAATTACAGAACAGAAACAACAGGTGGGACATAAAATGTTTTTGGGGGACTGTTTGACTGCATTTCTGGTACAGTTACAGTACAGTGTTTTCAGCAGAATATTTTATAGATGCAGGCGCTGGGGTTCATTTTGCTTAGTTGACCCAGGTTCACTCCTTCACCCCGTAAAATAAAAAAAGAAGTGGAGAATAAAGAGAAAATGTAGAACCCACTTTGCACCACTGCACTTTGACTCCAAGTCGTTTAAGAACTATCACTTTAAACAGATCTCAGAGTTGCTGTAGCAGGTGAGAGTTGAAACAAAGACAGCAATACAGCAGATATTTTCAGTCACGGGGCTTAGCAGCATCACACAATGGCTACTCTGTTCCCATTTAGACTTGTACTCACTTCCCCATCAATAGCCCTTATTCAGCTCCCCGCACTTCCCCTCAGAGCCACTTCTGTTTTCCCTTTCTCTGATTCAGAAGGGCAGACGGAGCTTTATTTAAGAGTCTTAGATGAAGCAGGAGGATAAACTGACACACAAACAAAATTCAAGAAGCTTTAAGGGGATTTTCATCAGATCTTATCTTGAGCTCATTTGGCATCATCTAGAAAAAAACAAGCAAAACTGTACTGCCTGCACACCTGACAGGTTAACTTGTGATGGCACTCAGGAGTAATTATATTTCGGCTAATCCTTGTGACCCTGGACCTTCTGCCACAGGTTTGCAAACCATGTTTAAACTGAAAACAGGGTAATACTTGGCAGCCAGGTTGACAGTGCTCACCAGTTCTCCAGTTATGATTCCAATGAGGATGGGGTAGTAGCTGTCCACCATCTCCTTGCATTCTGCAGTCAAGCCCTGGTCAGGGATGAGCTGGCAAGCCTTCTCCAGGTACCCAAGGATCTCAGACTGCAATCATAAGAACAACACACACTAATCAATAATTGTATTTTCCCTGAGGTTCCACTGACAAGTGTCTGCGTCTTAACAAGATAGTGGCAGCCATCTCAGCGGCTTATCAGAGATGAAAATTTAAAAACAAGTAGGGCAGGGACTTTTGGATCTCACCTCAGTAGCATTGTCCTTCAACAGCTGTTCCACCACAATCAACACCTCCTTACACAGGTCACATGGCACAGATTTCTGAAACAGGAGAAAAGGGTGTGTTTAAAACAAACAAACAAAAAACCCACACATAAATCACCACCAGGTATTTGCCCCTTATCTGACCCAAGCACACAGAATATCTTGAAAAGAATTTAAGGCATGCCAAAAACTGAGGAGGATGTAAAGAAGAGCAAGTTATTTCTTTAATGTTGCATTTCAAAACAGGCTTTTCAAAGCAGAAGAAGAAGTATAACTATAACAATGACCACTTGTCACTTTCATCATGGGGCTAGTGCAGTCAGAGCCTCACCATCTGGGGCTTGCTCCAGACGCTCTGCTGGCAGTGACTCACGGCTCCGCAGAGAGACGCCGTCTTGACATTCTGACACCAGTAGGGGGGGCCGCGAGCACACTGCTCAGTTCCCAGCAGAGGGGTCGCTACAGCTGCAAGACAGAAGAGAATATGTCAATCTCATGCAGTATGCCAGGACAGTTTGTTTCAGCATATAGTTAAATAAAAGGCACAGACGTGAGCATTTGTCCCCCCCCTCCCATCACTGATCTAAATACCAAGTTTCTCCTGTTAGTCAGCACCTTGTCGAACGATTGGTTTCAGTTTCCACCCCCTCTCCAGCTAATCTAGATCATATCTTGGTGTAAAACAAAAGCAAGCACCCTTTGCTCACACATAATTTCTGATAAGGTGAGCCTATCAGAAAGTAGAGACGCTGTGGATGTAACACATATTTGATCTGTCACCCATAACAAATGATTCTAACTAGAGATAACTTGATTGACAGGGGAATTCCAATGGTTAACTGCTTCCTCAATGGAGAAAACAGGGAAGCAATCCGATTCTGAATGTACTTTCACCTATTCAACCTATTAGGTGTAATAGCAAAAGATCAACACTGGAAAAAAAGATAAAGTACTTTGTGTGCAATTCCCAACTGTTTTGTAACTGCATAGGACAAACAAACTAAATCCTGTTCGCTCATATTGCCAAGCCGCTTTAGCATTCACCACTAAAACCTAAATCTGGCAAAAACAACCCCCCGCCTCCCCCCATAACCTGTCTGTACTAGTCAGTACCTAACAGAACAATTGGCGAGTACGCCAAAGGGAACTTCATTATTCAGTAGACCATAGTGATAGAGAAGTGAGTGCTGGTTATCCATTAATAAAAACATTCTGTTCCAGGTACAGAAATCAACAGTTCACTGTTCCTCATTTTACTCAAGTGAAGGTGATGTGAAACCCAACACTCTCTAGCAGTGTTTCCTCTACTTTTTCCCCTGCTGTGGTACAAGGCAAAAAGTCACATAGTGCTGTCCACTATGTATAATAACCCTAACCCTATGTGATATACAACATGGTTGGTCCATTTCAAGCATTGGCTCAAGAGCTCTTTCTCCAAAAAACATCAAAGTGTTCCCATGTGACAAAACACAATGATTACTCAGTCGGCAGAGTACAAACCAATCAGTGAGCAAGAGTTGCCCAAGTCCAGGCCTCAGTGAGTGGGCTCTGGTGATAACAGGCTGTTATTGGAAAGATAGAACAAGCTACATTGACAAGAAGCCTTCAGACACCAGTTACAGACCGGTGAAAATCCCCTCAGTCAGCGGCCACACCCACAGATACAGTGCAGGGCAGTCCCACCCTCCACTTTCCTAAGCAGTCAAACAAAACAACAAGCTGTTACTCAAGCTGGCAGACTGTACCCATGATGACAAGGACAGGTTAACTCACAATCATTAGATAGTAAAAACTCTGCAACCGACTTGAGAACTGCAGTAAAAACTTTTCCACTAACCAGGGCAAACTTAACTGCAGCATGAAGACACATGTTGCATTTTTTGTAAAATCATCCACCTTCTGACAACTAGGTCATCAAGTTGACAGAATACAAGTTAAAACAAAACTTAATGGCCTCTGTTGAGAGCAGTCAGCAAAAAAAGGCTGTGGCCTGTATGGGCCTAGCCTATATCATTTTCTGTGCCCATCTGATTCTGAAACAGCAAATTCATCATAATGTTGGGAGTGAATCAACAACATCACGTGCTTCAGTGAAGCAACAAAAGACAAATGGGATTTAGACATTGTTCAACAACAGCAAGTGGCTTATGCACCAGCTTCAATACATGTTATAAGTTTGGTGGAAAGCCTACCCATGATTTCGGAATGTCTCTGCACCAAACACATGCAAGAATGTGGAGGTCAAAGCACACATTGCGTACATTATTTCTTAACCAGGAAATCGGAACCAAGATAAGTGCTATACACACAAAGCACAAAAGCCATGAACTGTAGGAACCAAAACTGTCAATAGTCTGCATGAAACCCCTGCTTGTGTTCTGATAAGAAGTAAATGAACGATATTCACTTCAGAATCATGTTCCAAATGCCACAACACCATGGCAGCAAAAAAAATGTTTAAAAAAAGCCCAGTTACTGTTATAGTCACGCAAAGCCTCATAGCAGCAACAACTTATCAGTTCATTTCAGTGTGAGTGTCCCAGATTTGTCAGGAGATAGAAGGTAACCTATAGCACTGTCAAAGATGTGGGTCAAGGCAAATGCGCACAGCTTGGCAAGTCAAGCCACAGAATAAATAAAAATAAAAATTGAGGTCAAAACTGTTTAGCATGTCCTAAGTACGTGGACTGTCAGCAATGATACTTTATGAAAAGCTGAAGTGAAACTTGCTGGTGGTAAGGCCATCAGTCCTGGTTCCTCATGCAACCAAAGCTGCCATACAGGAAGTCAATAGGGCACAAGACCACACTTGCCCAGTAAAAGCGGGTAACGTTACTGCGAGTTAGCGTAAATCGAAAAATTACACAATATTACATTGTGTCCAACAAGTTACAGATTCAATGTGCTGTATTGTTGAAAAATATCGATTTTCTTAAAAGCGGTGGCTAATGAGACTTCTTTAAAGTTTAGCGAACATGTGGTGTTCTAGGAAGTGTTCCATGGTTAACGTTGTGGTATCAAACACGGTACCGGGTGTTAAAAAACAGTGGGCTGATGTAGCAGGGTTTAAAAAGATAAACTGACATGAAACGAGCACTAACGTTAACGTTACATGTTTCAGAGAAAAGGGCTGATCCATGAACGTGAAGTGGCTGGCAGCTAGCCAAAGCCTTGGGGGTTTTTTTCTTGGCGGTGGCTGTGGAAAGCTAATGTTAAACCAGTATTATCCCATACTGGGTTATCACGTAATGTTTAGCCAATACAGCACACGCTAGCCTGCTAGCTAATAGGGGCAATTAACGTTAGCTGTGATGTTAGCTGGCTAGCTAACGCTAGCAGGGCTGTTGCTAGCTAACCTTTTGACATTAAAAGGTGAAACAGACGAGATTCGCTAAATAGGTTTTCGTGGTGGATGTAATAAGTGGTGGCAGGTGCATTAGATAATATAATTAATACATTAATACAAAACACCGGGCAAGTGTATCGTTAAAAAAAACAGTGTAAGCTAGCCAAGTTAACAACGGTAACGTTAGCCGCTGTGTTGATGTTTACCAAGAGCTGTTTGAAACGCTTACGCACTTCGATGAAACGCACTTTGTTACACAACCACCGCGCCTTCGTTATTAAGAGACTGTTGTCTAAATGATATCAACAATACTGGAAGAAAAAACATTATTCGACTGCCGTGGCTTGTTATTACCTGAAGACACGAAAAGAAGAGCTAGAAGCAGCATGACTCCGCTGTTTGGACTCTAGTGGCTGTCTGCGGTGTAACTGAAGCGTCGCGTTGTGTGAGCACTGCAATGCAGACTGGGGGCCTTGTTGATACTTATATGATGATGGCTCACTGTCAGCTGACTCCCCACCAGACATGTGACTCTGAGCTGGCTCTCTGATGTGATCAGCACATAAATATCAAGGTTTTCACTGCTTTAGGAAACGACGCTGTGATTATTTCAGCCCAGTGAATCTTTTCCTGATTCAGAGTCGCCTGTTTCTTAGCAAAAAGTGAACTTTTTTTTGTAAGAGTTGAGACTTTAAGTCTCATAGTGAGAGATGTAGTGCTAAACAACAAAGAATGGGTAGACTGAGCATAGGGCAAAACACTAGTATTATATATATATAAAACAATATTTTTGGAAAAGCAAATATGTCTTAATATAATTTATATCAGTTTGATACTACTTATGTGAACAATACATTTGTCATTAAGATTTGTCAACCTAAAAAGGTTTACCTGAATAAATCACACCTGAATAGCTATTCTACAACTAAACAAAAAACCTCTTTCCTGATGGCATTAAAAACAGTGTCATTTCAGCCTACATAGCTATCTAGTAGTTCTAGTCAACTAGTTAAATGTATTGCTTTCATGTGGCTGTTTAGCTTGTGTTATAAAATTTCCGCAGCATCTAAATAGGAAGACATTTGAAAGACAACTGCTAGTTTCAATGTTCGTTTGTATTTGCATTGAATAATTAAAGCTACTGGTTTACACCCACCAAGTCTAGTGGGACAGTTTGGGCTTTTTTTGTTTTTTTTTTAATCTATTTTATGTAAAGCACTTTGAATTGCCTCTGTGTATGAAATGTGCTATACAAATAAACTTGCCTTGCCTTGCCTTACACGCTGAGGAAGGCATCGCCCGTGACGTTCGTGTTTCAGTGGACTGTTGCTTCAAAAATAATAAAAATATAATAGTAAGAAGACAACTGTGAGTGCTCGCCCTACATATTTATTGTCTGATAGTTTAATTTGACCCTATTCTGTCAAAGCACGTTATTCGATCGGATGAGGCCATCTCACCCAAAGTTGGAAGCTCATGCGTGTCATACTTTTCCTTCCAGACTTTTCTCAGAAGACAATGATCCAGCCAGGATGGCAAAAGTGGCAGTTAATGGGTTCAGGTCATCTTTAGTGCGCTTCACATTAACAAGAGGTTTAGCCCAGACTAGAAATAGAATGGAAACAAGAACTGAAATTGCCTTCACAGCTACAAACATCCCCTTTCTTTTACATCTATTTTAACAGAAAAAAAGCAACACCCAAATTATACGAGTAAGATATAAAAGAGAAATTTATTAAACATGGTTACACCCAAATGCAGGCCGACAACTATGAAAAGGGACAGAGGGAAGCGTCACACTGTATGTCTTCTGGATATGAGCTGTGAATCCCTGTAAAACAAAAGGAACAATCGTTACACGGGCGTAAGTTACAACACATGCATCCATAAAAAGAACATAAAGGATACTGACTGTCCCATGCCCATATGCCATGAAGTCATTACTATGTACAAGGGTAGCACTGACTTTACCACATGATCAGACACATATTGAGCATTTGTATATTTGAGCATTTGTGTGTTCAGTATGGCAGTTTCAAGGCCTTTTTGATCACCATCATCATCAGCCGCAATCCTTATGATGTGAAGTGTGACGAGTCCGACCCCTGGACATCTTTTGGAGGTACCTGTGCTTTTTGCTCACTCTCACACACCTGATTTGGTGGTGAGTTATTTCCTCTTTGACAGCAGAGGCACTACAATGAGGTGGTTACAGGATCTCCTGTCTCCTCTCTGTGGCTGGATTAGGATTATAAAATAACAAAGCAGTGTGTATGTGTGTATTGTATGATTTGTTCAACTCAAGAGGGAACTCAAATACGTTTGTGTGTGCATGTAGTCTAACCTAAACCGGAGGCAGTTTAAATGTATGTTTCTACTTGTGCACTGTCTTGTACACAGGGTTGACTCATGCCCCGATTATTCTGCTATAGGGCCCCAGGGCAAGCGCTATGCCCCATGATCACCATCTGACCCTACATTGTGCATCTGTGTCAAGTACCCACCCAGTCTAGTGGGACAGTTTGGGCAAACCATCACATAGGTTAGGTAAACTAAAGTAAAAACCTTTCTAGGTCCAATATTGAAGATAGCAGACAGCATGCAAATTATATGCAAGTGACGGGCTCTTTAAGTGGTTCAGAACGTGCCATGCATGACCTGTTGATAATCCAGACATGGGACAACTACTGGACTAGAGAAAAAAGAATCTCATGTTTTAGTGACCTGGTTCTTTGACTAGAGTTACGTTCACCAATAGAGTGAATGGAAACAACAGTCCTGCCATACACCTGTTGCGGATTTCACTGGAGTAACTAGAGGTCTCTCAAAATGTCCTACTGATGCAGTGGGCCTCATCTCTATCAGCAGCTCCTTACATTTAATCATTTGCCTTCCAAGGACTTGGCAGCAGGAACAGGCCCACAGCAAGTCTGTCTGGAGACCTCGGCGTCCTTCTTCAGGAGAGTGGGCCTCACCACGTCCACATCCCGGTCCAAATGATCGAGTAAACCTGGGGCGATGTTGGGAGCCGCGTAGAAGTCAATCAAAAAGTAGGCACCGCGGGAATGCCTTTGGTTGTGTTTGGATATCCTGTAGGGCAGCAGCCGCTCTCCCAGGTTCTCCAAGCCTCTCACCACGGCGCCGCGCTCCATCAAGGTCTCCACTGTCCGCCGCAGGGCCGCGGCTGTCTCCGGCCTCTGCATCGCCTTCAAGACGACGGCCAGTTCGTAGCGAGGCATGGCTTCAGTAACGTTACAGTCTGGGCGGCCAGTGAAGAAAGTTGCGATTCACACGTTTAATTCAGATGGCACGGTGAATGTCATCTCCAGTTTATTCGGCTCAAAGACGACCATGTTATGACACGAGGGGAGGGGAGGAGTTCGGTAATGACGTATTATGTATGCGCTTGTGTATTGGCAACAGTTAATAAAAACAAAAAAAGTATATAGAAGGTAGTGCGAACAAACAAAAGATACTGTAATCATCACCGATACAACTATTTCACTGTTTTTGTTTTTCTGTAGACCAATTATTCTAAGAGTTAAAAGAAGTAAAGAGCTCTCACTCTGCCTCTATTTCCGGGTACAGCGAAGTGTGGCTAGTGATGTATGACTCCCAGATTTCTGGAGTCCTTTCCCACAAGTCTGATTCTCTAGATTATAATTATTTTTGCACCAATTTACTTTAAATGCCTTTACCTTCACCTTCCATCTCCATACCGTTCCAATTCATGCTCAGCTCAGTATTCCTGGCTGCAATCACCACACTGTGGCGGTAACTGTATACTGTGCTTTTCTCTGACAGACCTGCGAGTGGGCGCTATCAAATCAGGTTTCGGAGGAGAGCGCATGCGTGGGGATAAAACAGGTCGGTGAGTGGGCCAGATTTTTTTAAACCGAATTAACTGTCTTCTCAATGTACAATCTTTGTCTAAAAAATATACGATGACGTATTCATTATGCGCCTCCTGCTCTGCGCACAACCTCCTTGGCACATGCCCCCACGTGACGCCGACGCTTCCTTTCCAGAACGAGCGTGGTGAAGATGGCGGAGCAGAAGTCGGTGCCCAGCGATCTTTTCAAAAGCGTGTATTCATTTCTGCTGGAGAACAAGTTCTCCAAGGCGGCGCAGCAGTTCCTCAAACAGACTAAAGTGGTAAGAGACTCACGATGGTGTCGTTGGCAGCAAGTTGTACGTTCTCTCGGCCCCAGCTGGTTTGACGTGAACTTCAAGTTGTTGAGATAACTCACGTTACACACACTGTACGTTCACACGAGGAGTAGGCGCAGAAGGTAGCTGTTGTTGTGCGTGTTAGGTTAGCTAGCTAGCTGTTACAGCTAGCACGTGTTGCTCAGACGTATAAATTGTGTATTCCAGCTGCCACCTGTTAACCCCGAATTTTCATCGTTCTTCACTTTCAGGTTGGCAGTGGAAATCATGCCTGCTGCAATCGAGTGCTAGACTTAGCAAACTTCAGACTTGGTCAGCAATTATGTAAGGTGATAGGCTGACATGCAATAATGCAATATTTGTTTCTCAACAGAATCCACAAGATCCAAATGAGGAGAGCCTCGTCGACATCTACAACTTCTGGGTGACGTGAGTTGCTCGTTGCCTTCATTTATTCCTTTGGCCAATATTGACTGATCATTTCTGGTTCATTTGGACTAATGTTGGTGGGCCTGGAAGCTGTGCTGTCACCAGCTTTGAGGGTTATCATCAAGCCTTTAACATCGCTACTGTTCTTCTTAGTTCTCCTGAAGCCAAGAAACGAAAAGCCCCTGCTGATAATGGTCCATCAGCGAAGAAAGCAAAGACTGGTGCAGAGAGCTCCAGCAGTGAGGAGTCGAGCAGTGAGGACGATGAAGCTGCTGCACCACCAGCTAAGGCAGCCCCTGCAGGTAAAGTATACGTCTGATGCAGAGTACTAACAAGGCTGCTTTAATTATAGAATATGTGTTTGATGTGCCATTGAACCCAGAGCAAAATTTCCTACCCCAATATCAGCTTATATTCCTCTGCGATGTTCGTTTCAGCAGCCAAGGCTGCGCCTGCTAAAGCCGCTGCTAAAGCTGCGCCTGCTAAAGCTGCGCCTGCTAAAGCTGCATCTAGCAGCAGTGAAGATTCCAGTGACTCCGAGGCTGAGGCGGCACCTGCAAAGGCTCCTGCAAAGGCTCCTGCAAAGGCTCCTGCAAAGGCACCTGCAAAGGCACCTGCAAAGGTACGAGGAAACATCAACATATCAGACTGATCCCATATCTGCTACTTGCAACCTGGCCATGTCAGTGGGGCTGTTCTACTGTTAAAGTGTATTGAGTGTGTCATTTCTGCTTGTAGGCTCCAGTGAAGCCTCCTGCTCCAACAGGTGGCGCAAGGAAGAAAGACAGCAGCTCTAGCAGTGAAGAATCAGACTCTGAGGAGGAGCAGCCAGCCAAAGTCCCTGCACCCAGTGAGTCCATGGCCCAGCTTTTTGCATGTTGTGTGATGCAGCTGTCATTAATGGCGAAATAAAAATGAAGCTGGTAATGTTGCTCTCATATGGCTGTATGTCTAATCTAATGTCACTTTGGTTAATAGAACCTAAGGCTGGTGCGGTCACAACACCCAAAGTTGCTGCACCCGCTAAAAGTGCAGCACAGAAAAAGGAGAGCAGCAGTGAGGACAGTTCTTCTGACTCTGAAGACGAAGAGCCAGCTAAGGTATGCATAAAAAGCCAGGCCATCCACAAATATTACTACCTCTTCTTGATAGTTTTTATTCCAGGCATTTGACAGGTTAGTGTAATATGGAACAAGCTGAATAACATTGGTTATGACATGTAAATGTGTATACACCTTCAGCGCTCTCATGTGTCTTGATAGGCTCCAGTCAAGCCCCCAGCCCAAGTGAAGACCCCCCCTGCTCCTGCTAAAGCCGCTGCTGCAGCTGAGTCTAGCAGTGAGGACTCTTCATCTGATGAAGATGAGGCTCCCCCCAGCAAAAAACCCAAAGCAGGTATGTTCTGTCTGTAGTTTCCCCTTTGTATGCCTTAGTACTGAGATCTGGGTGTATGTGTCTTGATGCTGACCAGCTCTCTCTGTCTTGGTAGGAGTGTACAGTGCAGTCCCGCCTCCTGCTGCAGCCCAGAAAGCCCCAGCTGCACCAGCAGCCAGCAAGGCCAAGGACAGTGACTCCTCAGACAGCAGCGACGACAGCAGTGATGAAGAGGAAGAGAAGAAAGTATACGGTAAGAAACACCCATTTTCCTTGACCTCGAGTGTCTGTGTTTTATGAGGATTGTCTAAAACTGTTGTATTCCTCATAGCTAAACCTGCCCCTGCAAAGTCCACCCCTGCCAAACCCAGTGCGCCCAAAACCGCTGCAAAGAAGCAAGAGTCCAGCTCTGAGAGTTCAGGTAAGGAATGCAGGTTTCAGCCACAGTCACTTAATTCTTGCTTTAGTTGGTCGTGTGTGCACAACTTATGTACGTGCTTCTCTCTTCAGATTCAAGCTCAGATGAAGAGGAGGAAAAGAAGCCTGCAGCCAAAGTCACGCCAGCTAAAGGAGCCCCAGTCAAACCTGCTCCGGCCAAGGCTGCACCTGCTGAGGAGGAAGATTCATCTAGCTCAGAAGAGGAAGAGGAGAAGGAGGTGAAGAAGCCTTCAGTGAAGGTGACTCCTGCTAAGGCTACTCCAGCTAAACCTGTCCCAGCTAAAGTCACACCTGCTAAGGAAGACTCCTCTTCAGAGGAAGACTCTAGTTCGGAGGAGGAAGAGGCGGCAAAGAAGCCCCCAGCTAAAGCTACACCTGCCAAGACACCTGCTAAGACACCCCCAGCTAAAGCTACACCTGCCAAGACACCTGCCAAGACACCCCCAGCTAAAAAAGATGATTCCTCAAGCTCAGGTAAGACTCCAGATTTTAAGGATGTGAGCGCAGAATTTATGTAAGAATTTAATTTTCTGCGTATTTTTATTGTAACAGTATGAATTTAGTATCAATTAATAGAATTTTTTTTTCTTCTTAATTGCGAAACTTCTCGCCTGTTCAACCAGTTTGTGGTGCGATCAGGGCTAGTATTTTGCCAGATAAACTCCCAACATGAGAACTGGCAGTTATGACTCATATAATTTCTTGTTCTCACCCCTGCTCTGTTGGTTACATTCATTCTTATTGAATTGAATTTAAACTTTTCAAAAATATTTCATTATTATTGTTAGGTTACAGTCTTAACTCTTTGTATTGCTTTCTCAGACTCGGATAGCAGTTCTGAAGATGAGGCCCCAGCAAAACCTGTCACTAAACCTGCAGCCCCAGCAAAGCCTGCTGCTGCTTCCACCCCCAAACCTCCAGCCAAGGCAGCAGAGAGTAGCTCTGAGTCAGATGATTCCTCTGAGGAAGAAGAGGAACCAGCTAAGGCCAAGCCAGCCGCAGCTAAACCAGCTACCTCAGCCTCAAAACCTACCACTCCTGTGGCTAAGCCTGCTGCAGCAGCAGAGAGCAGCTCTGACTCCGACTCCTCTGAGGACGAGGAAGAACCAGTGAAAGCCAAGCCAGCCGCAGCTAAACCATCTACCTCTGCCTCAAAGCCTTCTACCCCTGTGGCTAAGCCTGTTGCAGCAGCGGAAAGCAGCTCTGACTCTTCCTCTGAGGATGAGGAAGAACCAGCCAAGGCTAAGTCACCAGCAGCTAAACCTGCTACCCCTGCAGCAAAGCCTGCTACCCCTGTAGCAAAGCCTGCTGCAGCAGCAGAAAGCAGCTCTGAATCTGACAGCGACAGCTCTGATTCTGAGAATGAGGCTGCTGCAGCTAAGAGCACCAAACCTGCAGCCAAGAAACAAGCTCCGGCAGCAGCGACGGCAAAGAGCCCCGCCCCTGCTGCTGCTGCCACCAAGGCTCCTGCAGACTCCAGCCGCGGTGCCGCCGATAGCTCCAGTGAT
>OMOV01091916.1:0-21414 GCA_900312565.1 Beryx splendens
TGCTGTCTTTATATCAGGAATGGAAAACCTCACGGTAAGCACAATTTTATTTACATGTAGTTTATAGAATTTGTCATGAAATAAGTCAAAGTTAATACTTGATGCAATACGTGTGTCATGAGGGTGAATCTAGAATTAGTGTACTCCAACTATCCTGGAGACGAACAGCTCTCTGGTTCTTGTTTTATCACAAAGTTTATTTGTATATTTTATTAATCAGTTGTTTTCTTCAAACAGCACTGACAGAATCTGTCATAAAATGTAGCTTATATCATGCACTTATTTTTTTAATATGTAAATTACCACACTTCTGATTCTTTGCACTTTCCTTGGTTTCCTACAAAATCTTATCTCCATTTGATCCACACATCCAATACCTCTTATTTAATCACACTGGCAGTTTCCTTATTTTCTGATGTCTGTTTTCATCTCATCATGAAGTTGTGAAAACAGACACCTCACACTGGTGTAACCGTCCTGTGTTTCCCTCAGCCAGAACAATGGCGCGAGATTGTGAACAAGAAGATGCAGTTCCCTCCGGAGCTCATCGGCGCCATCCAGGAAGGGAAAACAGAGCTGGTGTGTGGACTGCTGAAGACGGGTGACGGCATCATCCGCCAGCTGGACGAGTGTGAAGAGCGCCGGTGGAGGGAGGCCCTCAACCTGTCCATCCGCCTGGGCAGCGAGGACACCATGGACGCCCTCCTGCAGGGGGTCAAGTTTGACTTCCGGCAGATTCACGAGGCGCTGCTCGTTGCCGTGGACACCAACCAGCCCCGAGTGGTCAAGCGTCTGCTGGACCGCCTGGACCAGGAGAAAGGCAACAAGATGGACGTGCGTTCCTTCTCTCAGGCCATCTTTGACCACTCTATTGACAATTCCCAGTTCGCCCCCGGAGTGACCCCTCTGACCTTAGCCTGCCAGAAGGACCTGTACGAAATAGTCAGCATGCTCACCCAAAAAGGTCACATCATCCCGTGGCCGCACAGGATCTCCTGTGCCTGTCTGGAGTGTCGTAACGGCCGGCAGTATGACCTCCTGAAGTTCTCCTTGTCCCGCATCAACACCTACCGCGGCATCGCCAGCCGCGCCTACCTGTCCATCACCTCAAACGACGCCATGCTCAGCGCTTTCGGCCTCAGCAAAGAACTCCGCAAGCTCTCCAAGAAAGAGCCAGAGTTCAAGGTCTGACGCTGCTCGCAGCTATTCCCACTCGCAGTTCCGGTCGGGTTGTTTGTGGTGTTTGTTGATGACGCTGTGGTGCCTCTCCTCCTCAGCCTCAGTACCTGGGCCTGGAGGAGCTGTGTCAGGAGTTTGCCGTGGAGCTGCTGGGGATGTGCCGCAACCAGAGCGAGGTGACCACTATTCTGAACAGCTGCGGGGACGAGAGCCAGGACGCCTTAGCCCAGCAGGCCTTCGAGCAGGGCATCCCCAACCTGTCCCGTCTGCGGCTCGCTGTCAACTACAACCAGAAGCAGGTAGCTAGATAGAGGAACTGCTGTCAACCAGAGAAATGAAGACATTACGAGATATGTTTTGTCATAATTAATCGCTCCCTATGTGTGTGTACGTTTGTATGTCTTGTGTGCAGTTCGTGGCGCACCCTATCTGCCAGCAGGTGTTGTCATCCATCTGGTGTGGGAACCTGTCAGGCTGGAGAGGCAGCAGGACGGCCTGGAAGCTGCTCGTCTCCGTGGGTATCTTCCTCACCATGCCCCTCCTGTGCCTCGTCTACTGGATCGCACCTAAGTCAAAGGTCAGATTACCCAAAAATCACCATGCTGGGATAAATTGTTTAATAGAAAGTAATGCTGGTCAGGTGTTGGTATAGTTGCCCATGTACGATGCCACAAGATCTTGATGTCATGTTTTTTTTGTTTTTTTTACCAGGTAGGAAAGCTACTAAAGATTCCTGTGATCAAGTTCCTGCTCCACTCCGCCTCCTACCTGTGGTTCCTCATCACGTTGCTGGGAGAGTCAATAACCATGGAGCTGTATCGAGACAAATTTGCTTCACGGCAGCAGAACATCCTGCACAGCTCATTCCACATGGTGTGGGTGGTTGGTAGGTTCACCGTCTCCACTGGACACACATAACAAACTCATGAAAAACGGTTTGAAGGAAGTTTTAGGCCTCATGTTGTGTTGTCTCATGTAGGATTCTTCTGGTATGAATGTAAGGAGGTGTGGATTGAGGGGCTGCGGAGTTACTTCCTGGACTGGTGGAACTGCTTGGACATGATGGTGCTCAGCATGTACCTGGCCTCTTTTGCTTTGCGCGTGCTCATCATGCTCAAAGGCTACTTCCTCTGCCACGACCCTAACGGGACAGAGGAGTGCGTCTATTTCACCCAGACAGGTGAGGAAATGAGCTCAACCAAATACCTGTTAGAAGTTTTAACATTTCTTATGCTGAACTGGTCTGTGTCGTCCCACAGTGCGTGAGGACTGGCATCAGGAAGACCCCCAGCTGATCGCAGAGGTGTTGTTTGCAGTGACCAGCATGTTGAGCTTCACCCGGCTGGCCTACATCCTGCCAGCCCAGGAGTCTCTGGGGACACTGCAGATCTCCATAGGGAAGATGATCGATGATATGATGAGGTAAGAGTGCTGCCTCAACAGCCACTCAGTGTATATATATGTGCCTCCTACATGAAACACTTCTGTTTGTATAACCCTGAAGGAAATTCAGTGCACACTATAATACATGGAAACAATATTCGCAAGTCAGCAACATTGGTAGCCATTAGTATTCGTGTGATACTGCTGTATATATTTTACAAAACTGTTTTTTTTTTTTAGATTCATGTTTATATTAATGATCATTGGAACGGCCTTCCTCTGTGGCATCAACAATGTCTACGTTCCTTATGTCATCTCTCCTCATCTTGGCAGGTAAGAGTATAAGATGTTCAGCTACCTAGGTACTGTTCAACTCAAGTCCTATCGTGGTTAGAGAGGTGAATGATAGACCACAAAGTTGCTGGCTACTTTGTGTTCTTGCGCAGCATGTGTGTTATTTATTAACTGTTAATTATTATGAAATTACTGTTGATCACCTTTTGCATGAACGAGGGTCCTGTCCTGCGGTCTAGGCTGCAGCATCACTTTTATATTGGTCATTTTGTCATTTAACCTTTGTTTGTTTTAACATTTATTTAACCAGAAAAAGTCTCACTGAGATAAAACACAAACACAAAAATACATTTGAAGTTTCCTGAGTTTGAGAGGTTCATGGGAGGTTAGTGTGACTTTTGATGAGGCCTACACGCAGGCAGTAAGCCAGTGAAATGTAACTGAAGAATGGCTTTATAAAACTGCCATTAATGTAGAGAAAATGTATTCATCATTACAGCAAGCAAACTTACAAAAATGTGTAAAGAAACACAGATAACATCTCAAACCCAAAAGAAGTGGCAAACTTCCTGTATGTTGTTTCTCTTCAGCTTGAAGAAACAGCTTGCATTCTACCATAAATGCAGTTTTAGACTGCAACTATCTATTTACTGACAGCTGTAACTAACAATGTGTGCTTCATCATCATGCCTAGTAAAATAAGGGTGTGAAAACAGTGTCATCATGATAATACTCTTGACCCGACTCCTGCAGGTTTAATGAGACCTTCCGCTTCCTGTTCTGGACCATGTTTGGCGTGGCGAACCAGGACTATGTGGACATGCCAGACTTTGTGGTGGCAGAGTTCGTCGGCCGGATCCTGTACGGGATCTTCACGCTCGTCATCGTGATCGTCCTGCTCAACATGCTTATCGCTATGATCACCAACTCCTTTCAGAAAATTGAGGTAAGTTAACGAGTCCCATTCAGGAGCAAAGAGATGCTTTCGTGTCCCAGCTGCACATTCACAGCACTCACCCTTCTCTAGAAGAAGCACTGACATCCCATCCATTTTCCCCCAGGATGATGCGGATGTAGAGTGGAAGTTTGCCAGATCAAAGCTGTATCTCAGTTACTTCCGAGAGGGCCTCACCATGCCTGTGCCCTTCAACATCATCCCCTCTCCCAAAGCCACCTTTTACTTAATAAGGTGAGATATACTGTGTCTGCTGCCAATCTCCTCCAAGAACAGCTTCAAAACACCTTCAAGGCAAGTTCCTCCTATTATTTGTTTGTTTGTTTTTTAAATTCTATTCCAGGGCAATCTTCAGGCGAATCTGCTGCTGCTGTAACTATACATCTGAGAAAGAATATCCCCCGATAGCCTCTGTGGTAAGTTTGTGTTTATTGCTCACATAATTACTGCAATTGTAGTAAAAACAATGTGAATCTCTTAGATACCCTTTGTTGTTGTTTGTATTCTGTAATATGTTAACATTCAGTCCAATGGGAAGGGAGTGAACGGCAGGGAAAGTGAAGAGAGCCAGATGCCGTACCGGCAGCAGGTCATCAGGGCTCTGGTGCAGCGCTACATTGAGTCGGCTCGCCGGGAGTTTGAGGAGACCAAAAGAAAAGGTAGCCATGACACTGACTTGCATAACCTGTTAGGGTTAGTGGAGGCGCATACCATGTACCCCAAGACGTACAGGGTTTAAATCTGGCCTGTGACCCTTGTCGCACGTTGTCCCATCCCTCCCATCTTTAACGTTTAACTATCAGATAAAAATGCAAAAAAAAAAACTATTTAAAGAAGAGAGTAAATCATTAACAGTACAGCATTTGCAGTAATATTGTACTACTGTTGCTGAATATAGTTTAAAAAATTCCCCTTTATTTGGAATATGCTGGAGTGTGTCACGCAACACGCGCCTGACAGACAGAAGCAAGATGGATAAGAAAACAATGACTTTGGTTTTCACGTTTCAAGATGAGTTTGACACCATAAATGAGGTGTTGTGGTAACACTCACCTGCAGAACAGGAAAAACAGAGTGGTAAAATATAACTGTGCTCTTGCGGTCGTGTCCAACCCCATGGTACGCCTCCTGCTACCTTGCTGTTGCTGTAACACTGTGAAAGGGTTTGTCTCATTAAATAGGAAACATTCAGTGTTTCGTTCAAGCCTTAGAAATACAGTTGTTTAACATGAAATGGCTACTTGCTGTATTGTGATTGGTTTATTCCTCCCTCAGACATCGGTAACCGGATCACAGAGCTGAGCAAGCTGGTCAGCAGGCTGCACATTGACATGAAACTGGTCCAGCAGCTTCTGGTGGATGAAGGCCACATTGCAGGAGATGGACCCAGCAAGGATGGCTCCTCCATCCTGGGGAAATACATCATCGGTGCCAAGAACAATTTCAGGGGTTTTAACAGCAGACAAGATGAAAAATGCACACCGCTTCAAGTCACGGTGCACTGTGGCGGGGCGGAGGGGGCTACGCAGCCGCACGGGGAGGTGGATGGAGAAAAGCTTGACTCAGTAGATGCAAAGCGGCAGACAGACATGAAACAGAAGGGAAAGAATGAGGTGGGTGAATGCGGAGCGGAGGGATCAAAGCAGGTAGCAGACTCTGATGTCGTGAAAATGGAGGAGGGCAGAGCAAAAGGAGAGCTGGGAGAGAAGTGGGAAGAGGGGAAAGAAAATGTGTCAGCTGAAAAAATGGGAAATACTGACAGTGAGGTGAAAGAGAAGGAAAGAAAGACAAGTTTTGTAAAGGAAGTAGAAGAAACGGCAGAAGCCGAGGGCGCACAAGGTGACGGAGAAGAAAGAAGCGGAGGAGAGAGGCTCAAGGGGGGGAATGATAAACACACAGAGAAAACAGCTGAACAAGCTGCAGGCGTCAGTGTCAGTGATGAAAATACAGATGTAGCAGACGTGAAAGAGGTAGAAATGAGGATCAAAGACATGGAGCTGAAGGAAAAAGAGGCGAGGTGGATTAAGGGTAGGAAGGTCGAGCATAACGCAGCAGAGAAGGCCGGTGTCAGGGAGACTAGCGAGAAACCTGTGGTTCCCTCCCCAACAGGCAGCAGCAGCTCCCAGGACACAGGCTTCGGTTCCCAGGAAGGGGAGGGGTCCATCGATGGGACACCTGTAAGACCCTGACCTCAGTGGCGCTCCACTTAACGGACGACAGACTTGTTGGGAGTTTGGTGATGAGAGGATTGGCGCCAAAATCATCTCTGTGTCTCCAGTAGATAGCGCTGTCTGGTGTGCATGCTAACTCTTTACAGCAGTGATTCTCAGCCTTTTTCATTTCAAGGACCCTAATTTAGACCCTAAATTAGTTTACTCTACTTTAGTTTAGAGTATTTTTATTGTCAGATATGATTTTTTCCAGAATCCCATGACTATCTGTATTGTAGGTAGAGAGATAACAGAGAAACTACACTACTTGTAAATGAAACAACAGTGAAGTTTAATTCATCAGTTTGCTGGGGACCCCCTGGAATCCCCTCAAGGACCGCCGGTGGTCCCTGGACCCTATGCTGAGAACCACTGGCATACAGTAAGTAATCACAGGCGACTAGCATTATCTTTAAAGTATGCAGATAGAACTTTTAGTAATCCAATCTTGATTTTCATACTGTGGCCTGTAGATTCATTATGAATCAACACCACACAAACAGCATAGGGCCATTGTAGGTACAGTATGTAGGTAGGTAGGTAGGTAATATTCTGAGGAAACAAACACTCAGAATTTCTGAGATTAAAGTCAGAAATTTCTGATTTTAATCTCAGAAATTAGTTGCCAAGGTTTTTTTCTCTGCCTCTCTACCTACGGCCCTAACACACCGTCGTAGTAAATAAAGCAAGATACACTCAAAGTTTTGTGGGAAAGGGAGATCTGCTACTGAAAGTAGGTCCAAAGAGTGCATTTTGGGCAAACTTTATGTCCATTAGTCCCCTAAACAAACCTGGCAGGTTTAGACACGTCTCATTAAAATAAACTCACCATCCATCCTTAGAGCTGCTTCAAGTTCTCATTTTCTCACATTCAGGATGCTAGTTGTCTGTGTTGTATGCTAAAGTGTCAGCATGCACACCAGACTATCTGCTGGAGACACAGAGATGACTGAGTAAGGTCAAACTCCCAAAAGATGGTGTAGTCATTCAGCATGTTCAGCATGCTGAAGTCAACTTAGCGATCATAGCACATCATTTACACTGATACACCTGAGCATCTGTGGCAGTAAAGTAGGGTTACATTGCAATATGAAAATCCATATTAAAATATAATCAATATATTAGTAGTAAACACTTAAAATGGCACGGGGCGCTTCATGGTTCAACTGACCGGGGGAAATGCCTCAAAGCATTGTGGGCTTGGGTCCAGCGGGGTACCCCCTCTCTTCACTGCCACTTGTGTACTGTTCAATGTAACTTGTATGAGAACCTCCCTGGGCCAACCGGGTGACTGCTTCTCTTTATGTGATTTTCAAATTTCACAAGAAAATATGCAGAAAAAGTTGCCTTGTGTTGAATTGTTAAAATTTTGCACTATAGTTACTTTTTAAAACAATTAAAACATTTGAACATACTTTTTTCCTGTCTGTTTATTTAATCAGCGCTGTAAGGAACACTGAGCATGACTGACTCCCCCGCTGCTGGGGATGAGTTACTGTGTTGCCGTCTTTCTTTTCAGTAGGTGGCAGGCCTGTATCTTATGCTACAGTGAGGTGCAGGTCTCAGCTTGCTTTACACATACTGTTCCCATGAGGCTGCACCAACACAGCAGCTCATTAATTCATCACCTGAAGCATTGCGTTGCCTGTCCCAAGGCACATCACATCCGAGCTCTTCCACTGGAAAACAGCTAGGCCTTTGGACCTTAGCTGCAGGATTCTCGCTTGAATGATACCAACACCTTTCCACTAATGAGACACCTTTGCTCTGATGTCGCTACACTGGCTCCTTTCTTCAACACAACCCAGGCAATAGCCCGTACTCATATCAGGATTATCATTTATACTCAGCACTCTACGTGTGCATCATCATTTTCATTTTGGGTGTTGTGAGCCTGTCCAAGTAGTATTGTCCGATTCTGCCAGCTTACCCAGAGGGTTAAAGGATACATTATTTTGCCCCAAAGCGCCCAACATCCTACCCACTCTGCTCCTAAAATGGTAGGAGCTATCCAGATACCAGCCGGAATTCATTTCCACATGGATGAGCAAACAAGTGCACGTCTCAGGTATGTAGGTATGTAGGCTTTGGCATCAAGCATCATGTCAAATTACCAGCCAACCACACTGGTCCCCCAACTGGCTCCAGTATATCCTGTTAGAGCACAAAGCTGAGCAATAGGCTGCATCCACTACAACAGAAAAGAGAAGTCCTGAAGCAGGATTGCCAGTTGACTGACAGCTTGACACATGCAAGCCAAGACTTGCAGAACTGAAATGCAGATCATTTAGTCCTCAGCTTGGAAGCCAAACAGTTTTTTAACATTCCATCAGTTCCACCAGCTTGCCAAGCGGTCACTATAAACTACATACCAGCCAGTCTGGGCCTGAGTTCATGCACCTTAAACCAGCGCTGTACCAACAGACGGTATCGTCAAGGTGTCTCTCATGAATCCCCTCTGGTTAAGGATCGAATCCCACAACTTCCCTCTATCTCAGCTGCCGTACCCAAGTGGAGTGCCCACTCACCCCTTCTTAAAAATAATTACTTCTCTGGCTGTAGAAGGTATGTTGTCTTTGTAACTGCAAAAAAAAAAAAATCTTCTCAATATTTTCAAATCTCAAATTATTAGTCCTGTTTTAATAAATGGAGGCCAATATGAATAAACTAAATAGTGTACATTCTCAGTTTATAGAACTTGTTTGCCCATCTCAGAACTGGTCCTGATCTATGCCAATGAATTGATTACAATATCAGTACTGATGAGACCATAGTATGACAAAAGTTTAATTTTCCACACAGACAAACATGAGGTTCATTAAACTTATTGTGACCCACAGATGTACATGATTGTGTTGACAACAAAACTAACAGTTAAAGTATTAATTCATTACAATCCCTTAATTCTATACATGTATACAAAAAATTCCTTAATGAGCATCAAATAAAGTTAAATAAATGCTACTTAGATGTGTGACTTGAAGACAGCGGCGTATGAAAAGCACTATTATTAGGACATCGTAACCAAAAAAGCCTCTCCCATTCATTGCAGCTGGGGTCTCTCCCAGAACTCATTTTTTAAATAGAGAAGCTGAAATAAGTGAATTGGTTACAGGGGAAGTGTGTTTAGTTGTGTGAACCACATTTAGGAACCGCACATCAGGCACTCGTCTCTGTTCTCCAGGGAACAGACCATGGCTGCGGTGTTGCGCTCTTTGGTTTCCTCCTCTAGGGTCTTGGCTGGCTCGGCCTCCTTTATCTTCTCCTTGTTCAGGGTGAACTGGATGGGGTTGGCTGCAGGCTTGGTCCGCAGGTAGTACATGCCGGTTTTCAGGCCCTGCAACGAGAAGGAGACGGGCATTTAGAAGTTGTCTCCTGGCTCTGATGATAGCCGAATCTCATTCTCCAATTCCTCCGTCCCTCCAGCCTGCTGTCCACCGGCCCCGACTTACCAGCTTCCAGCCATAGAAGTGCATGCTGGTCAGTTTGCCATAGTTTGGCTCTGCAATGTGGATGTTTAGCGACTGGCTCTGGTCAATGAAGGCACCGCGGTCTGCTGCCATCTTCAGGACAGTCTTCTGGGAGATTTCCCACACAGTTTTATACAGCTGCTTCAGATCATCTGGGATCTCTGCAATACCCTGTAGAGGTCAGACATGTTAAGAATGATTACTACCAAATAAGAAGTAATTTTAAATCTGAGGAGCTTGATGCAAAAGATACCATTAGGATTGGAACATATTTATTCAATTTGATTAGTGGGTACCTGGATAGACCCATTCTGAGCAATCAGCTGGTTCTTCATCTCCTCGTTCCACAATCCTCTTTCTGTCAGGTCCTTTAAAAGGTGAGGATTCACAATCTGTGGGAGAGGCAGAAATGACATATTACAACTCTGCGCAATCCATGTACAAGACACTACACAGTGAATGCACTCAGACACTGCGAACCTGAAACTCTCCAGAGAGAACCCTGCGGGTGTAGATGTTGCTGGTGTAGGCCTCAATGGACTCGTTGTTACCCAGGATCTGGGCTGTGGACGCTGTGGGCATCGGGGCCAACAGCAGACTGTTCCTCACACCGTGCCTGAGGAGACAGAGGGGTGTGAATCAGTGATGAGCTACAGACTCTACAGACAGTAGATGATGGTGAGATGAAAAGGGGCGAGAACAAGGGTATTCAGTGAAACCTACTTGGCAATCTTCTCCTTCAGTGCTTTCCAGTCCCACAAATCTGTCGGGGTTTTCTCCCACATGTCATACTGAAGGATCTGGAAAACAAAAAGGTCTTAACTAGGATCTGAGCCCAAACTGCTCCATTGTATTCTATAGGGCACAGATTTTATTCATAGTGAAAGCTACTCACTCCCTTGCTGACAGGAGAGCCAGGGTAGGTTTGGTAAGCGCCGAGTTCAGCTGCCAGCTCACAGCTGGACTCCAGAGAAGCGTAGTAGATCGTCTCAAAGATCTGAGTGTTGAGCAGCTGGGCCTCTGGGCTTTCAAATGGGTAACGCATGAGGATGAAGGCGTCAGCCAAACCCTGGACACCAATTCCAATTGGCCTGTGGCGCTTGTTTGAGTTCTCAGCCTGCAAGACAGGAGGGGAGAGCCATTTGTTCACAGCCTGCAGGGGGCAACATGGATGTGCGGCTGAGAAAGAATCGACACTTGACGAGGAAGCGTACCTCAGGCACTGGGTAGTAGTTGATGTCGATGATCTTGTTGAGGTTCCTGACAATGACCTTGGTGACATATGCCAGCTTTTTGAAGTCAAAGGTCTTTTCCGGGGTGACATACATGTTGAGGGCGATGGAAGCCAGATTACACACCGCAACCTGAGGTGGGGAAAGAAGGAACCAAGTTTAAAAACAGTGATTAAGGAGGTGATATAATGGTTCGAGTTGAGATTACAGAAGCACCAAGCAACGTCTACAAGGCCATCTACAGGCGACATGCAACAGGGGACGATCCCCATCCTTTGCCCCTCACCTCGTCATGGCTGGTGTACTCCACTATCTCTGTGCACAGGTTGCTGCTTTTGATGGTGCCCAGATTCTGCTGGTTGCTCTTCCTATTGCAGGCATCCTTGTAGAGCATGTATGGTGTGCCAGTTTCTGTCTGGGACTCGATGATGGCGTGCCACACCTGCTGGGCCTTGACCACGCGCTTAACCCTGCCCTCCTTCTCATACCTGAGGACATGCAGCAGCCAGGAGACAAATTAGCGCTGAAAACTGAAGCTCTGTGTTAAGCACAGATTTTTGGTGTGCTGGTCTTACCTCGTGTAGAGCTTCTCAAACTCCTCTCCCCAGCACTCGTCCAACCCGGGGCAGTCGCTGGGGCACATCAGAGACCAGTCCTGCGAGAAGAGGGAGGGTCATTATAACATTTTCCCAAAAAGTATTTTCAAAACTGGTAAAAGTTTTTAGTGTGAAAACATACAGTAGAATGTACACTGAATCCCACATACGCTGGTTCTCAAACAGTCTACACTATGTGATTCAAAGAATAAACCTACAATATTCTATTAATATACATCTATAGGTCTAGTACCTGCTATTTTGACATTCTTGCATTGGTAAGAGCAATCAAATTTTGTTGTCTGTATGAGACATATTAGCAATTTGGGCCCAATTCAGAAATAGAACCATGTCTTAACCCTTCCCCTCCTGTGAAGATGAGTCAGGGTGGAGTTTCCTTCTAATGCGCACCTGGTTGCTTTCCACTCGTTTCATAAAGAGGTCAGGGATCCACATTGCATAGAACAGGTCTCTGGCCCTCTGCTCCTCTTTCCCAGTGTTCTTCTTCAGCTCCAGGAACTCAAACACATCGAAATGCCACGGCTCCAGGTACATAGCGAAGGCGCCAGGTCTCTGAGCAAGGGAGCACAGAAGGAAGAAAAAAACAAACTTACCACCTACCACCACAAGTGTCTCCAAATGCAACAATGTCAAGCATCATTTTTTTGTATACCATTGATACACATCTATGACAAGGTACGGTAAATCTCAGTCCGTACCTTGTTGCCACCCTGGTCAACATAACGTGCGGTGTTGTTGTACACTCGAAGCATGGGAACCAGCCCGTTGGAATTCCCGTTAGTCTGGAAAACGAGGACCACCGTAAGTGATACACAAGACTGACATATTTAATAGAAAAGTGACTATTTCTGGTTGACATGAGTGTCTGTATAAGCTGTATGATGAAAGCTGCCATCCTGATCTCCCGTTTTGTGCCTCATGTTTTTTTAGTTTTTTTTTTTTTACAGTAAATACACCTCCTGTTATCAGTTACCTTCACTCCACCAGCTTCCTTTCTAGCTGACATTTTGTTAAGTTAAAGCCATCTCCACATCACAATTCGATGAGTGAACCAAGTAGCCCATGATCCAAATCTGTGCCACTGACTGATGGGGATGGGTTCTCTCACTTTTACAACAAGTTCTCAAAAACCCTAGCACCCTCCTCTAAAATGGCAGACATATCACTTACCCCAGCAATGTAGCTGCCTGTAGCTCTGATGCAGCTAACCGCCACTCCAATGCCTCCAGCTGATTTGGAGATGAGGGCACACTGCTTCAGGGTGTCATAAATTCCCTCAATGCTGTCATCCTTCATGGCCAGCAAGAAACAACTGCAAATAGAACAAAACAAAATTAGTTCTTTTAAAGTATACATATAGAACTTGATTACCATCGCTCAGATCCTACAGTCACCCTCCATTTCCTCCCTGCTGCAGTCCGTACCTGGACAGCTGCGGCCTGTTGGTGCCAGCATTGAACAGTGTCGGGGAGGCGTGGGTGAACCACCTCTCCGACAGCAGGTTGTAGGTCTCGATGGCTGCATCAATGTCTCTCTCGTGGATTCCTACAGCCACTCTCATGAGCATGTGCTGGGGTCTCTCAGCAACTACAGAAACAGGGCAATTCAGCAAACATTACAATAAAACTCTCCAAGTACCAAAACTGACAGTGGTAGTAAAAAAAAAATAAAGATCTGCCCTCACCTTTGCCGTTATTCTTCAGCAAGTAGGACCGCTCAAGTGTCTAAAGAGCAGAAGGGCAAATTCAATTCATACTCCAAAGATACAACACATTAGACTTGATATGTAATTATCTTGTTAAAATTACCTTAAATCCAAAGAAGTTGTAGGAGAAGTCTCTGTCGTAAATGATGGCCGAGTTGAGACGCTACAAAAACGCAAGACACCGCGTGAGCAATGCAACGCATAACTGCAGTGAATTCAAATGTAAACTGAAAACATGACTGGAACATGTGACTTACATCCTTGTTTTCGAGAACGATGTCGAGGGTCTTCTTGGAGATCATAGGAGAGTGGCGTTTACTTAAGGGGTTGACATAGTTGTACAGATCCTCCATCACATCTACAGCAGGAAGAAAACACATGTGTTATTAGCACAAACTAAGTGAAAGTACTGACAGCGTCGGCTGTAGCGTTTAGACAACATTATTAGTTTCCATGACTAAGCCTTGAAGTGGTCACACAAGTAGGATTATTAATATTAACATTATTATTAACCAGCCCCGTTATTGCAATACTGGACAATATCATGACACAGAATATTACAATACCTATATTTTTCCTGACTGAGGAGAAAGAAGAAGCAACCAGCGAATACTTGATTCCAAATATTCAGACATCACAGCTGCCACAATGTGTTCCCCGTTCATTCTTTGATCACTAATCCTAATACATCAGCTAAAATGTGAGCACAAATTCTGACAGCCTATTGCTACGCGAGTTTGTCTTTTACAAAATTGGTCAACATTTCCACAAGATCTGTGCCCCTCTCTCCTAAACCCTGTACTCACCACTGAAGACCTTCTTGGTCTCTTTGTGCAGGTTGGAGACAGCAATGCGTGCAGCCAGGATGGCGTAGTCGGGATGCTTCGTTGTGAGGGTGGCAGCTATCTCTGCTGCCAGGGTGTCCAGCTCCACAGTGGTCACCCCGCTGTACAGACCCTGGATCACCTTCATCGTAATCTGGGTCTGCAGAAACAGTGGGAATTTTAGCAGATTATGAAAAGGAAGTTGAGATTTAAAAAAAAATTTATAAAAAAAAAACTTTGATGGGGTTGGACTTACTGGATCCACAAAGTCAGAATTGAGGCCATAACAAAGCTTCTGGATGCGAGAGGTGATTTTATCAAAAGTCACACGCTCCTGGCGTCCATCTGAAATGCAATAGCAACATTTCTTTTAACTTATTTTGTTACTTTCTGAAATTTAAAGGTAAGTTCTCAGTCAGTACCATGGGTGAATGAAGAGGTAGTGGCAATATGATAGTCTGTATCTTAGACTATTTTTTGTGTGTGATTGCGAACATTATCAGAAATCTCACAATGCTTTAATATTAGTTGCTAATTATCGGCAAGTTTCTTCTTCTGGTCCACTAAACTCTAATCAGGCTCGTACTGTAGGTTAAGTTGCACCTGTCAGAACCGGTTATTATGAAATCGCAGTCAGTTGGCGCCAACTAGAACAGGCAACACCTAAAACCACTACCGGCCTAATGTAAGTCTCTTCGTACACACTATAAAGGAGCCAAGATTGATAACGACTTTATTTAACAACACCACACTTTTTAAAACAAGTTTCAGCTTGTTGAAGAGTTAAGTAGGTCAGTGGGTCAGCCGGCCCGGCTGCAGGCTAACTAACGCCAGGTTAGCTACTTACTAATAACTTTACTACCGACTGCGCTAATGAGTCAACCTTCATTTCTACTCAATAAAGACAAAACAGCAAACACAAACCTGCACGTCAGGGTTGTTTGACAACTCTTGACCGGTTATCTAAAGTATTACAGGAAGTCATTGGCTGTCCGCAGGTTTCTTTCTTTTTAATGCCTTAATTTTCAATGTTACAATAACGTTAACATTTAAGGCCATTTTAGCAACCCTTTATCATTTTTAAGACTTCTAAATTGAAGACTTCAGATGCTATGTTTCGTTGTGTTTTGATTATTCACGCCCTTTAAAAGCATTTCAAGCCTTTTTGTTTGCAGATGCCCAGCATCTCTTTGTATTTGACAACAACAGACAGGGGAACTCACCTCGCTTGATTACATGCATGCTGGCAAGATATCAGTCGGCTCCACGGACAGCAGCAGGTAAACGATATCCCTTAAAGCTGAAATACTTAAAAACAAATCAAACTCCTGAGCCAGAGAATCGCTGGCAGGTTACTACAGCCGGTGTGTCCTTCTCCAACACGGTTGAATCTCAGACTGAGAGCGCCAACAACACAAAGACACCATCCAGCGCTCATTGTGTCAACGGCTCAGCCAATCAGAGAAGAGCTGGAAGGACTTTCAGACCAATCACCAGCCTTTATTCAACCGGTTTCCTGCTTCCGGTAGTTTTTTCGACACAAAATATGGCGGGACAGAGTTGTGTAAACAGTTTTTGGTCACATAACATATAATTTGCTGCTGTATTTCAAGGCAGGGCCAATGTTGCATCATTCAGTCCGTTGTACAGTTGTAAAACATTTTGCTAAATTAAAAAAAACATCACTCACATAACACACACACATATGTCCTTACAAACGGCAATAAAGTGTGGGTCCACAGCATTTTGTGTATTTCATTTTGCATTCCCTTATGAAAAAAGAACTAGTAAACCCTATAAATATATTTTCAAAGGGTATTGTACAAATATTACAGCAAATCCATAAACTATGTGCAATATCCTACAGCAATATGATGGAAGATCAAAAAGATATCAGATAAGGCCTCTATAAACAAACTACTACAGTCCCTACAGGAATACAGTAATGATTTTCTGTAAGGGATATTTCACTAGTTCAGAAGTCAAATCTTTTATTATGTGCACAAGATAATACTCAAAAGCAAGGCATAGCATATTAGTTGGAGAGATATATTGAGGAGAAATTCAGCTTCTAACTGTATTTCACAAATCAGTTTTGTCCCATTACAAGCACATTTGCCATCTAATCTTGCAGTCTATGACTCCGCTGTAAAATAGCAGTGTAGAGGACATGACAGTTATGTGAAAACGATTAAAGTTTTACTGTCTTTCAAGAATCAGTATCTAACATCTAACACTAAAGTAAATGTCTAACTATGACTAGCCACAATAAAAAAGGCAGTCACTTACAATGGAGTTAAATATCTATCATAAGGTCTCAGCAAACATCTCAAGACTTGTACTCGGCACACAGTAAATATATCAACATCATAGATATTTAACCCCATATCGGTCTACCACTTTCTGCGCTTGGCAGTACTGATAAGTGTTGTCACAACTGTTTATCATAACTGTGTGATTCATTATAGGAGACAGGTGTGTTCAAGAGGCATAGTTTTATAATCACAACATTAACACAACTCCGGTGTCCTCATAGTGGGAAGGCAGTCAGACGCCTTGCAACCTGACAGCTGGTCAGCCAGTTGGTATCAAATCTAATCATCTTTCAAAAAATATCATGGAATATATTAGAGTCAGTAACGGCACATTTTATAGTCTGTGTTTTGGCTGTTACAACATTAAGACATTCTTCAGGAGTTGTTGATTAACTTAAAACATGATTTTACCTCATGAATTTTATCAAGCCCCTGTGACTCTAACCCCACTTTGGGATCTATTGTGTTTTTATTTTCTAGTGTGAAATTAGACAAACAATTTGGCTTAGTAGATACAACAGTCAGGTTATTCAGTTTAGAACAATGCACAACAAAATAACTCTGAC
The DNA here is from genome assembly GCA_900312565.1 of Beryx splendens. Classification (NCBI taxonomy): domain Eukaryota; kingdom Metazoa; phylum Chordata; class Actinopteri; order Beryciformes; family Berycidae; genus Beryx; species Beryx splendens. Next base: position 16,751 of record OMOV01091916.1, read on the forward strand.
ATACAATATAAATAAACAAGTACACCTAAAAGGAATGCAAAGCAGTGATAAAACAGTTTAGGGGTCTTCTAGAACAGAATAGAATAGAATAGAAAATAATAGAATATAATTTTAGCATTTTCCCTCTACATAGTTTTTAAAGATCCTTAATGGTGACACTGTAGTGAATAAAAAAAGGACACGAAGTCATACCATGGTTTGCGACTTTTATGTTGAAAAAAGAGAAATAATTAATGAATGAACGACCGGAAGTGATCCCGTCATGTTCGCTGATGGACCCGGAAGACTAAGGCAAGCACTCCGAAGATGGCAGGGGTGTTTGAGGTGGAGGTTGATGGTGTAGAGCACGACCATGGACTGGAACATCACGACGAACCGAACCAGGTCAGGGTGCGACAGGCCTCACACTGTGCATGACGAGCTAGACAGACAGACGCGGGGGAAGCTAAGCCCTCCGCGACGCTGCCGACACGGAGCTCTAGACCCCTGCCGGCTGTTCTCCCCACTCGGCGTTAGCCTAGCGTTAGCAGCTAGCGACTGTTTGCCATCTGTTATCTAGCAGAGGTATGCTGTCTTCATGTGCATCGTCTATTGAGTGCATTTGATCGACTTTCTACCGATTCAGTCATAATGCAATCGAGCAACGCCCTCGATCCATCCTCAGTTAACGTTGCTCAACATTATAAGCTAGCTAAACCAGCCGGGTAACAAATCATCTACCGGCTGGCTTGTTACAACTATCGTGCTATCATAAACTATACCTGTTTCACCATCGTGTAGAAATATATCACACCAGTAGGTGGGCATTAATGTGCAGAAAGTTGTTACGACTCGGTTCATAACTTCCTCAAATACAGCTGATGTGGCTGATGGGGGTCAACGGTCACGTCTTGTCATCCAGTCTTCCGTTGTCGGATTCAACTCACTTCCGGTCGGTCCCTGTCAACAACAAAAAAAGCACGAGGGCAAATCGACATTTGAAGCTTTTCAGCGTAACAGATGACAGAATACAGACTCAGCTTGTGGAGAGGAGTGTATTACTTGAATGAACGCGTTTAAAAAGCTACCAGCATCCAGGTGTCCGGTGTGTGACCCCAACAGGCCAGCAGTGCTCCTGGTGTCTCTTAACGCCTGCTGTATTACTTATTAAGTCTGCAGACAAATTGTTCCATTGCTAAACATCATGACGGGCTCACCAAATACAAATGAGAAGTTCATATGTGGTCCACTGATGATCTGAGTGTATGTGGTTTGGATGGAAATGTGTACGAAGGGAACATTTGTGTACCATACTAACAATTCCCTTCCTCTCTCATGTTTAGAGAGCATGCATTGCACTGCAAAATGCTCAAATCTCATGAATGTAACTGTAAAACGACATGAAACTCTATGGGAGAAACTTTTGGTTTTCACACACACAGCTGTACCAATTTGTGCATCGAGCCTTCTGCTACAGCCACACACTGGTAGTCCTCCCAAGTATTTTTATGCCTGTACTAAGGAGTTACAAACTGGACTACAAAAAGCACAGACGGTGACTGAAATAGAAAAAACTGCCAAACTACTTGCAGGACTTACAGGCCTGCTTTAAAGAGAAGTGGGCTTGAACCCGTAGCTGGGTATGAGTTTGTGCAGCTGGCCTTGATTCAAATCTTCATCATAACAGAAGCTCTAATAAACGCCCCCCCATTCAACCTCAGATGGATGACGTTGATTACAGGATAGCAAAATACTTAGGTTTAATGACTGAATGACAAAAATCATATTAATCTTGGGAGGACTTCAAATTTGACGGACTTCTTATTGCAGACACAAGTGTTTAAAAACTCTGGAGCTCCATCAGAGGTCCTGTTCTACCACTCTGTGTTTTTCATCAAGTGAGCTTTTCATACAGTCTTAAGTCCCACTAACTGTTTTATCCCCACCTTTTATAGATCAAAGTTCATATTTCATTATCCGATGTGTTCAGCAGCTCATCTGGTGTTGTGTGTGGAAACATGGGTAGTAATTGTTTTGCCCTTTCCCCTCTTCAGTTCGACCTGTCCAAGCTGTCACCAGAGGAGAAGTGGAGGTGAGTGTCTTTGGAATGCATCATTTTTACATGCATGATGTAATTATATTGCTCTCTCTGAAACGCGATGAGATGTTTTTTACCAGAATCTTTTAACAGACCACTCTAACTCATTTCTACTGGGTATCGGCTGTTTTTATGTATTCCCCCTCATTATTTCAGGCTTGTTTTGTGTTGTCGTGATTACATCCCTGGGTCTTCTGACCGCTGAGATACCATGCTGTCTTCTAACAGCGATCGTGTCTCATGAACTGGATAATGTTGAGCAGACGAAACCAAGGAAACAAGCTCCACATCTGCAAAAACATTCAAAAACATGTGGTTGTGCAGCTTGCCTTCATTCCAAATGAGATTCAGTAAAGCTGCACTAGGCAAGATTGAGCGTGAAATGGAGCCACTAACATGTTAAGCTGCCTCGTGCAGCCTTAAGGACACTCCTACCTTGTTATGAATCATGCTAGTTATCTATCATTAGTTGAGTATGTGCTCCTGTTTCCGCAGGGTGGAGCATGCCAGGATGCATGCCAAACACAAAGGCCATGAGGCCATGCACGCAGAGATGGTGCTGATCCTGATCGTCACCCTGGTCATCGCTCAGCTGGTCCTGGTGCAGTGGAAACAGAGGCACCCCAAGTCGTATAATGTAAGACAAAAGCCACACAGGCAAACCTTTTTGAAGCTCCTCGTGCAAAGTGCAGAAATACCTTCATGTGGAGACACACAGTCTTAAGGATATGGGAATACAGGCTACAGCATGGTTACAGATACAATCCATACAGGCTAAGGCTCTCTCTCTCTCTCTGTGTGTGTGTGTGTGTGTGTGCGTGTGTGCGTGCGTGTGTGCGTGTGTGTGCGCGTTTGTGTGTCAGGGCTAAAAACAAACAAACCTTTCCGAGATATGATTCCAGTGTTCCCAAAGTGAGCATGAACTGCTCCAACTGAGAAACCAAGCCTGAGTCATTTTCTCAGTCATTTCAAATGACATGCAGGCCGTCGCAAGATTCTCACTTTTAACATGTTTTATAAAGCGGTGTGTCCATTTTGAATAACAGTACATAAATGTGTTTATTTTCGTTGTGGGTCGTCTTTTTCAGGAAAATACGTGCACATTAAATTGCACACCTTGCTCATTTCCCCCTCATAATACAGGAAGTTATTGTGCCAATCCTAGAAGTAGAAGTGCGTTCCTCAGTATTTTTCTTTGGCTCCCTCTTGTGGACAACTTAAGGATTACAAATATTCCTCTAATGCATACTGATAATGAGACAATATATAGATATATATATATACATAGCACAGTTCAACTCAAGTTAATTTCCACAACAACACTAACAATAATTTGTTAAACGTGAGCGATACATTTACTCCACGGCTGGGTATTGATAAACCTAAGCTAAGCGTGCCGCACTGATGTACTGATGATGTTGATGTTAAGACATCACAAAGTGTCAAAAGTTTTCAAATGTTGGTTTCTTACAAAGTTATGTGATGTTTTATACCGGCCTATGCTCATTTATTTTGGAACAGAAATTGAGTCTAATTCTGTTTAGAAAAGCAGATGTATACACAGACAAACTGATTTATTCGATCACATAATGTAAGTATGTTTTCATTCCATAAAGAAAGGTTTTGAAATAAGTATTGTTTTACACAACCACCAGAGCCAATATAGGTGTTGGCAAACTTTTCCAACACCACCCAGCTGTAAATTACATGATGCAGAACAATCAAACAGGGACTTTCCATGAAGCTCCCTTATTTCAGTTTGATGGGGGGACTCCTGGGATTACATAAGAGTTTTGGGGTAAAAATACTGACTGTGACAGGGAGGGTGGGAATGAGAAAAGGCACCCTGAGCCCATTACACACCCACAGTGCTGCGACTCACAAGTATGTGACAGCTCTTTTTATACATAGACCAATTTGTGGCCGCCCGTCACTATACCAATACGTCATACCACACATATAAAAAGAAAATTAGAGTATTTAAAATAAATAGTTTTGGACTGTGTAGGCTGTTGCTGAATGTTTTTTTTTTTAACCCAAGAGATTAAACTTGTTTTTTCATGCTGTATATCTTTATCCCTGGCGTATGTGTTGGATGTGTCTTTATTTTAATGTGTATCTCTCCCTGCTGTCTTGTAGCTGGTGACTCTGTTCCAGATGTGGGTGGTTCCTCTCTACTTCACCACCAAGCTTCACTGGTGGCGGTTCCTGACCACGTGGTTCGTCTTCTCCGTCATCACGGCGTACGTCTCTTTCCGTGCCACCCGCAAGCCGCTGGACTGCACCACACCCAGGTAAAACCGCTAAAAACCACGAGTTCTCGCTTTACCCTCTAAGTTAAAGTCATAATCCGCGACTTTCCCATATGTCATATGCCAAATGTCTCTCTCTCCGTCGCTGACTGATACCGGGTCGAAGAATTTTAAGAAGCTGTAGTCTACATTAAGTGCAAAACACCAAAGCAATGACCGCTCATCACCAAAATGTGTATCAAGAAAAAAAAGAATCTTATTGAATATTTCAGAGTTTTATCTTTACATGAATAGGATTGAAACCCCTCGGAATGCATCTGACCTACATGTCTGCA
>OMOV01091916.1:21434-38772 GCA_900312565.1 Beryx splendens
CAGCTTCTTAAAATTCTTCGACCCGGTATCAGTCAGCGACGGAGAGAGAGACATTTCCCATATGTCATATGCCAAATGTCTCTCTCTCCGTCGCTGACTGATACCGGGTCGAAGAATTTTAAGAAGCTGTAGTCTACATTAAGTGCAAAACACCAAAGCAATGACCGCTCATCACCAAAATGTGTATCAAGAAAAACAAGAATCTTATTGAATATTTCAGAGTTTTATCTTTACATGAATAGGATTTGAACGGCTCGTCATGCGTCCTGACTTTCTGACTGAAACGTCCCCCGTTCCCTTTGTCCTCTGTGGCCAGGTTGGTGTATAAATGGTTCCTCCTCCTCTACAAGATCAGCTACGCCACAGGAATAGTTGGCTACACTGTCGTCATGTTTACGCTTTTTGGTATCAACTTAATATTCAGGTATGTATTGTCAGTCGTACATCGTTGTAACACTTCTGCCTCTTTTCCAGTTTGGCAGATTTTGACTTGCGCATTAATTTTCAGGCTTACATTTTGGTATTATTTAATTGTATTATACAACAATGTCGTTTGTGAATTTGAATGATCACACCACACATTTTGCTCTGTGTGTCTATTATATTGTCAGACATTATCTGTACGAATGATGGCGTCTCTCTTGTAGGGATACATGCCAAAACACACACACACACAGTGTTGTGAGTCAGCTTACATCAGCAAACTGAAACACGGGTTTTGTAACAGACCAACTTGTTTTTAAAAGAGGAAGTTTATTCCTGACCTCTGGCCCACACATGTCTCCCCTGCAGGCCACTAGATGCTGCTGTTCTGCCTTTTTTACGCCCCTTTCCAGCGTTTTGAATCCAGCCAACATTCACCACATTCGCAGATGTTTTATTGTTTTTTCCCTTCCTGTTTATTTGTCTGTCTCTCTGTCTGTCTGCCCATTTGTACTTTTTAAGTGCTCTATAAATAAAGGCTATATTTTATTTTATATTTTATTATTTTATTATTATTATTATTATTATTATTATTATTATTAGGGTTCATCCCCAGAAGTAACAGATGATCCAATCATCATGAAACTTAGACAACATGTTCACATATAAGAAATGAACATGTGTGCAAAGCCGTTTGAAAATTGGGGCGCTACAAAGGCCAAAAAGCTGTATCTCCTAATCCAATCGGTGAAATTGCTCAAAATGCAATATATAGTATCTGTACTTACGGTACACATGCTCTAGCACCATGTCCTAGTCACAATCTGTAATTGCGTACCTTCCTGTGCTGGGTCATAAAGCTGTTGTTCAAACAAATAGCGCTGGAAAGTTACTAGAACTACACAAGCTCTCCCAAAATGGCAGAAGGGATAGTCACATCAGATCCTGTTCATGGGTGAACGTCCACGGCGTGCAGAGCTAAGACTGTCGTGAGCGCTGCACTGATGTTACTGATAGCTTAGCAGAACGTGCTGACGAGACGAAGGCAGTCTCGTTCGACAGGTATACGCTTGCCAAAGCTTGTTGTTTGGACGCCAGCCATGTGTAGCTGCGATGGAGGAAGGCATGCCAGTGAAGCCGGAACAAAGTAAACGAGCTGCCATGTCCAGGTCAAAGTGACGCTATAGAAGAAGGGCCAAGGGCAGTAGAGAGATGTGTCATAATATGCAAAATAGCAACTCAGTTGGCCTGCAGGAGCTCTGCTAAACTGGGACAGGTCCACTCAGCAGTGTATATGTGGGCTGCTGGGTAAATGGGAAGTATGGATATGTGCATGAAATTATGGCTTGGACTTTTTGTCTTCCTGGTATAGATGTTGCTTTATCATATAAACCAGATTTTTTGTTATATTGCCTACAAAATCTAGAAAATGTAATGTAAAAATCACTCTTTTTAAGCATTAAGTATTTCAAATTATGATTTTTTTCTGCTGTAGATTGAGGTCAACGCCCCAAAATTCAAAACATATCCATGTTTTTTCCCCCCCACAAAATTGAAACTGATTTCATATTACCTCCGGCTAACAGGGTCAGTTAACGTATTTGTTTTACCCATCACACAAAAGAGAAAATAAGTGCTGGGAATGTATTTTTCCACACACCACCAACACCACTGCACCAAGACTAGACCGAGCCGTGAATCCCACACAGTCTCAGTAATAACGAATGTCTTCTCTGTCCAGAATAAAGCCGGAGGATGCAATGGACTTTGGTGTTTCTCTGCTGTTCTATGGTCTGTACTACGGAGTCCTAGGGAGGGACTTTGCCGAAATGTGCGCAGACTTCATGGCTTCAACAGTCGGGGTAGGTGGGCAGACTGTCGACGCAATGATGTGTCATCCCACTGCTGAAGGAAGTGGCTGTATTGTGATTATGTGTGTTATCTGTTTTTCTGCAGTACTACAGTGCATCTGGAATGCCGACCAAGCACCTGTCGGATAATATCTGTGCCGTGTGCGGTCAGCCCATCCTCGTAGATGTCAGTGAAGAGGGGATCATCGAGAACACGTACAGATTGTCCTGCAACCATGTGTATCCTTCCTGCGACGTATATGCCAGAAACACACACACACATATTTTGCCACTACCAACTCGAGACTCATGGAAAGTCAAGTTCAGGTGCATGATGGAGTTGTTTGTTTAGATTAAAGTTGTAGGGGGATTTTGCTGAGGAAACTGCGTCCTGTACTGTGTCCTCCAGTACAAGCCCAAAGGGGAATTGACTAAGTAAACTTGACCTTTCCGTTAGTATTCACGTCTGTTAATCTGTACCTGTACTACTTCCCTTCCAATTGTCATCTGCTATTTAGTTGTTCATGCATCCTACAGGTGATGTTTTTGTTCATTTTTTTAACGTATTTCGGAACTAGATCTACATTTTAAGGCTCGGAACGAACAAGCACGGCACATTCAAACCCGCCTTTTGTACAGTTGAAGTGAAGTGTGTCAAATTCAAACGAAAACAGAATTTCCCCTTCAGGGATCACAAAAAAAGTTGTTGTAATTATATTTGACTTGACCTTGGATAGTGAGAAGCAACTCTCAGTTCAGAGCTGAAACCTGTTGGATCAGGCCTCCACATCAATTTCTCCTCTATAAATGCAGTAACATGCCGTTACCTAAACCAATTTAAAGTGCCATTTTGGGACCTTGATAAACCATATCATATAAAATATCAAAAAATCCTCATATTCTGTTGTATTTTTCAAAAGAAAAAGTATTGAATCAGTCAATGGAATGACCCTAGATTTTGTCTTTCTATGATATTTCAGAGTATAGGCTTGGTTCTCTGGATACCGTCTTAGGGGGAACATTTGCAAGTTCATAAATGTTGATTGAACTGTTTTAAGTTCATAAGAAAATCTTGATATGTTCATCCAACGTATTGATGATATGTTTATATTGTTATTTTTACCACCATAAGATAGAGATTCCTTAAGTAAATCATTTTTGAGCCACCATGAATTTGAAGGTAATGCTCACATACTGCCACAGCAAGCCTTAACTCCCTGCCCAGGTTCCACGAGTTCTGCATAAGAGGATGGTGCATCGTGGGAAAGAAGCAGACGTGCCCGTACTGCAAAGAGAAGGTGGACCTGAAGAGGATGTTTAGTAACCCGTATCCTTCTAAGTCTTTAGTCCTCACATGTTATCTTTTGCATAATGTTTGCTCCTGTCTTCATGTCGTGTTTTGCCTGAGGTGCGAGTCAACGATGTGTTTTTTTCACTGGATATCACCTGGAAATCTTGATTCCTTGGTTCGTTAATGTAGTTGGAGAATCAAACAGAGTGATATGTGATGTGCAGGCACACATGGGTTTTATCCAAAGCTACTTAAAGAAGATGAATACATTTTAGTAGAGCGTGTGCAGGAGAGTGGGAATCAAAACCTTCACTTGGGCAATACCATAGTCATGTGCCAGATACTGAGCCACAGAACCAAATCCCCAGTCATGGACTTGGTTTCACCACCAGCGTCCAGTCATGGATTAGGTTTCACCACCAGCGTCCAGGAAACCCACGTGTGAATTTTTATTTTATTTGAGAAAGTGGTCTTTTCTTGTAAACGGCAGGAAGTTTGGACAGTAAAGTTGAGGTGGATTTTTCAGCCGGTACATCCCTGGCTTTCTGGGACAGCAGATGAAACATTTACAGGTTATATAACAGCTAAGTTCCTGTTCCTTTTTTTGGCTCAAAACATGGACACCCCCGGCTACCCTGACAACCGTCTTCCACTATGCAGTAAATAATGCCTCTCACAGAAACCAGATGCTATTTCTGCCCTCGTCTCGTCATGCCGGGTGACTCATATGGGTCACTGAGGCTGTGTGTTGACATGTCTCAGTCCAGCTACTGTCCAGATTTCTTATTGTCTCCCGTTCATTGAGCCTGCTTGCTTGATATGACATCATGTGTTTTGTCTCCTTAACCCATTTTTTTGAAGCTGGGAGAGGCCGCATGTCATGTACGGACAACTGTTGGACTGGCTCCGGTACCTAGTGGCCTGGCAGCCCGTTATTATTGGATTTGTGCAAGGTATCAACTATGTCCTGGGTCTGGAGTGACCCGACTGTGGCAGCAATGGACACACGCGCCGTACGGAGAAGATAATGCACTGGCTCAAAAGACTGGGGGCCTAACCATGAACTAAAACATCAACATGACACATGTCTATACTTTTTTGTATATATTTATAGGCACAAAGTATCTGTATTTACGGTTTATTTGAATCTTACTAGTAATCAGGTTTTTTGGATGTCTGTCTCAATTTTCCGGTTCCGTTTTTTTTTTTTGCTTCACAACGTCACACCTTAATTCATCCATCTGATGGCCTAGTAAAGCAGTTCTCAGATTTAATAGAGGTGCTTTTTGCCAATTGATGTCTTAAGTGTTTCTGTTCATGTATTTGGTTTCCACAATAACAAGTAGTTAAAGGATCATACTGGAGTTCTTTTTTTTTGTTTTGTTACCCTCATGTCCAGCGGTGTTGACTAGCGTTCAGTTCTACCCATCAGCACTAGTTCCGTCCGGTGCTTTGTGAGAAACTTCGAATTGAAATTTAGTCATTGCTCCCTGTGCCTCCAAAACGCATCTTAACACACACACACACGCTTTAGATTTCTTGTGGGTTTTTTGTTGTCATTGTGTCGTTATCACTCTTGTCTCAAATGCGTCTTTGACCCGTTTGAAGTTGTTTCTAGAACTTGAATTTATACGCGAGCGACAGTTCTCCCAAGTGCTGACGCGGAGTCAGTTTTGCCATGTCCCTGTGTGCGTGTGACGTTTCTTCGATTACCCCAAGTCACAAACCGGGAAAAAAAAAAATTGCTAATGAAATACACATACATACATAAACTGAAGATTCCTCAGGCTTTTTAAAATGAAACTGTTACCTTTAAAAGAGGCCATGTTCATGTGCGTATCTGATTAAGACTGTGTACTGGAGATGATATTAAAATTGTATTAAGAACGGCTAGATTTACAGTTACTCCATCTTTAAATAACCTCTTCCCTGGTTTGCATCACATCTGGTCTCTTGCTTGCCAACCTTAACCAACTGGTTAATTCTTTTAATCAGTGAATATTTGCGTTGACACCCTGTAAAATATCTCTTTTCAGTAAATTTGTATCATTTGAATTAGAGAAATGGTACCGTCTACCTAACCAGCTTCTTTATTGACATTGTTCTAATGTTAAGTTCATTGACAAATTACTGTTTTTACTACTGAAATCGGAGCCACAAGGTAAGCACATGTTAAATCCCTGCTAGTAAATGGGCTGAAATGATAAACAATGCAGATTAAGGCAGAACAGATGAGGGGGGGAAAACTGAAATCCTGGAATGATCCTTTACAAGTACTGATCACAGTATATGCTTCATACTGCCAACTGTCTGAGAGGGACACAGACTCTACTGTCTCTACTAAAGGACTGTATACAAGGGTCATCTGATCATTTGGGCTATTTTGTTGACATGTTCTCATCAGTGTCTGTTAATAAATATCACATGGTTTAGATCACGTGCACATATTCCATCCACCAGTCTCTAGGGATTGTGTCGTCCTTCACTTGGCAATTTAAAGCCAAGTGAAGTGTTTTCTAGAAGAAAGTGTTTATTGACACTATTGGAATCACAAGACATGAATTAGTCAGCATGTGTGATTGATGTAGCCATTGCCATAAAATGTGAGTGAACAATCACCGTGGGCAAGTTTATGTGGAATTTCCATGAGTGCGCATATGCAACTACTTTTGAGTGGGTGTAGGGAAGTGCTGTGTGTATATATACTAAACCTAAATGGCAAAGTGTTACAAGAGCTCAAAGCAAAGAGCCGGTGTTGGACGAGGCAGAATGAAGCTGACAAGTGTTTTCACAGGTAATTATGTTCACCTCCCACTCATTTTAACTTGAGAGTTATGGCTTTGGGCATTGGCTAAGAGTGTGTTCTGTCTTCACCACAGCCTTGGGATCTTTTTGCTTCCTGCTTTCACCAGCCTCTACAGGTGTGTTTTGTGTGTGTGAGAACAAATTGATTTTTAAAAAATAATCGCTTTCCTGTTATTAATTAAAAATGTGTTATTAAGGCTCTCAAGAGGAATCCCCTGAGATCATTGGGCCAGATCGTGTCCAGTTGAAAGCGCGTCCAGGTAACTATTTGGTTTTTTTAAGTAACCCTAACTTCATTTTATATTTGAATGTTTTTTAGTGATACTGCACATGTATTGAAGCTGTGTGTGAATGCGGTGCAGGTCTGAGCTCTGTGTTCCTCTCTCAACAGGAAAGCGGCTGGTTCTCCACTGCAAGGCATATCCAAAGTGTGAAGATGACCTGACACTCATCTACTGGCTGGTCAACGGCTCTTTCCCTGAAGACACCTTCACCAACGGCAGAGTGGCAGAGACAAAGGAGTGAGTTTGAACAGTTTATTTAGATGCAATATAGAACTTCTCAGCAGTTAAACTGTATATTATTTGTTTTTTAAGTCATTTCTGCTGTGACACATATTGCTTATCACACCCTGAAAACAAGCTGTGGATGGGTTGTAATACCTCTGTGTGTTTCAGATCAACATCAAATGGCGGTACAATCCTACAGAGGAGTTTGGTGTTGAAGAACGTAACATCAGAGGACCTCCGATCCACCTTCATTTGCGTGGTGACAAACCCTGTTGGGATTGCCCAGAAGCACATAACACTAAAAGCAAGAAGATGCTGTCGCAGCAGTAACAAAGGGTAATTCTGTGAGCGCTGTGTTACCTTGCAAGCTGAATTACAAATAGATTTAATTAATGTATGTATAGTTACTATTACACTATTGGGTGGAATGCACTACCAGAGCACAGAGCTGCGTGTGGAAATGTATGAAATCTTGTACTTGTTGATCAGCCTGTTTTTATTTGGTCACATGACCAACTTTCACTGGCATTTTGATTCTACCAGACAAAAGTATCTGCTTCTTAATGAATGCTGTCAATATATATTTGAACTAAATGCTGTGTGCTTGTATCATTCTGGTGTGTGTTCACTAGATATGCCATCTTATATTTATATACATTTTTTTTAACCACATGAAAATATACCATATAATCGCGAAACGCAAAATGTGATCATTTGAAATTTGATGACTGAGCTGTATACTTGGACAGCGATGTACATGACTATGGGTTTAAGTGCAGGCTCGGGTTAAGACCTACAGCAACATGCAGACATGGACCCCCACATCACAGAGCGCCAAAACATTAAAACAAGCAGCCCTTTTTTCATGTCAACAAACCTTAAAGGTCCCAAATTATTCCGCTTTCATGATTTCTTTTCAAATAAGACTATGGCTCAGGATAAGTCACGTTCGTGATATTTTGCAAAGAAATAGTAGTGTAGATTGAAGTGTATTTATTGAATGAATGTGAAGACGGAGTCCTCACAGGCAGAACAAAACCAGCTCCTCTAATTTAAACGAGGTGAACCTGCTGAGTGGAGGCGTTCCAGTTCAAATGCTGCAAACTGGCCTGACTGGAAGCACTTTAGAAATGTAGTGAAGTGTACCAATCAAGACAAAGCCCAGTCATGATGCATCGACTGAAATTAGTCCAAAACTGCCTGTAAAAAAGGATGCAGTGAATAAATTTGATCACTCAATATCAAATTATGACAATTATGACAATTTGGCATTAATCATCTGTGACTGTATATGTATATAACTAGAGGGACATTTGAATTTCTATAATAGAGCTGCTTTAATCTGCAATGACTTCAGAGTCATTGCATAGTCCATAACAAAAAGTCCCTGTAGACCTCTTACACCACAAACATCAACATACACCTGACAAGAGTCTCCTTCCAGTGCTTTTGCATCTCTGTGGGATTTCAGATGTGATTCTGTTTGGCTCTTAATTAGGCCGAGGCAGCATGGAGTACATTGTTGGCTTAACGAGAGATTTAAAAAAAAAAAAGGTTCTGAGTTAACTGCTTTAAATGAGCATGTTCCTGCTTCAACATAGGCATAAACGACTTAAGCAGTTTTCTTTATACTAATCCATGTCTAAACTACTGACTCCGAAGCTCCCACACCCAGCTCCTCCAAGCAGAGCTGCAAGTTGGCCCTCCTGTTGGGGTGCTTGTTTTCCCGCAGGATCTTCCGGATGAGGGTGGCGGCATCTCCGATGACAGACGGCCACTTCACTGAAGAGGTGAAGTACGGCTGGAGCAGCTCTTGGTTGGCATTCAGCGCCATTCCCAGCAGGAATCGCAGGAAAATGTCCAGTCGTCCGTCTTCATAAAGCAGGCTTCTCTCCACAGCGCTCTTGTACAGTTCCATCACACTGTGTGCCTTGAATATACGTGTGATCTTGGTTTTCTTTCCGTTGTCAAGAGCGTTCTTCCCAAGGTTTCTAAAGGAGAGAAACACATACAGGGCAGCCATGTACTCCTGCACGGTGCTGTGGATAAAGCACTGGGTCCTTTCGTGGAACAGGATGTATTGCTCTAGTATGAACTCTGTGCACAGGCCGCTGTTAACCACTGCCTCCTCGGTAGATAACCCACCGTCTTTCCAGTAGGACTTGGAAATTTTGACCTCGCTTTTTTCCAGCAGGACGAAGGCCACCTTTCCAAGTTTCATGAGGAAGTCTCTCTCTTCCTCTGAGGTGCGGGGCGGCGCTCTGGAGCTGCGCCCACGCAGGAGCGCCCGCAGCAGCTGCGTGTACACATGGGTGATGCTCTTGGGCAGCTCTGCCTGTGGCCCACGTTCGCTAAACGCACGCTGGAACGTGCCACACAGCACTGAGCAAAACAAGGGCAGGTGACACATGATGTGGAGGGTCTTGCAAGAGTTCAGATGGGCGATAACTCGATCTGCTTGCGCCGGGTCCTCAAACTTCTTCTTAAAGTACTCTTCCTTTTGCGCGTCATTGAAACCGCGCACCTCGAACACCTCGTGCGAAACATCCCCAGGAAAGCTGCGCGATTTCAGGGGGCGAGAAGTGACCCAGACGATGCCATTGTAGAACAGTCTTCCCCTGAGCAGGTTGACCACCAACACATTCAGGGAGACGCGCTGTTCGTGGTCGCAGCGGAGCTCAGTGTTGTAGAAGTCAAGCTGGTGGGGGTACTCATCAAGACCGTCACAGACTAACATTATTTTCCCCTCATCATCACTCGCCAGCTTCTTCAACTTTCTGGTTTCTGGGTAGAGCGTGTTTATTACCTCCACCAAGCTAATCTCGGAGCCCTCGAAGGCGTTCAGTTCTCTGAATGGCAGTGGAAACAGGAAAGAGACGTGGGGGTGCGTCCGCTCTTCAGCCCATTCCAGGATTAACCTCTGTACCGCCATAGTCTTCCCTGTGCCTGGCATCCCAATAGTCATAACAGACCTCACGCGCTCACTCTGGATCATATCGGTATTCAAGATATCCGTACATGAAAGCTCTTCCTCTGGTTTCCGGTTGGTGTTCAGGTTTTCTAACTGCCTGACCTCATGTTGAGTATTTGGCCCATTATCCCACGTTGTTGTGATGTTGACATTAGTGAAGACACTCTCCAAGGCCTTCTTCTCTCCCTGCATGGCCTCCTGTACTTCGCCGTACTTCCTCTTCAGAGTCACACTTAGCTCAAAACGTACTTCATCTGCAAAAAGAGAAACCAACATTTTTAAAAAGGAGGTTTAAGTGAAAATGCACAAGACTCATGTGTGTTTCCAACTGACACTGAATTGGGTGCTGTTTGATCAGAGCATAGTAAAAGTTAAAGACTTCTTTACAACTTTGTACTTTTACTGTAAATCTTTTACCAAGTGCAAACAAATCATTGAGTATCTTATCAATCCATTTCATTTGAAACTCGTTTACACGATCTGTCTCCTTTACATTCAAGTAAGTAGGGGCGGGCGTACTTTTGATGCGCAGGTCCTGGAGATAGAGAACGAGCTGGTGCAGCCGCATTTCCTCAAGGAGGGCCTTGGTGAGCTGCAGAGACACTTCTAGGTCGTAACACTCCAGCAGCCTGTCCACCAGGTCCACCATGTCCATGCCTTGGGGAGGAGTGTTGAAAGCCTCTGGGTAACGCTTCCACAGAGTCGCTTTGAATCTCCTCAGCTCCAGCTCTGACAGCTTCGCCAAGGTTTTACTGATGGCCTGATTCCAAAAGAAGTACAAAACTAAGAGTTGTGCTTTTCAATTTGAGTGTATTTTCTACATTCGTTCTAAACCGACAAATACAGATGAGCCCACAAATTAACACCAACCTTGAAAGTGAAGCCCACTGTCAGACTAGGGTGCCTAATCTCATTTGGGTCCCGGATTAATTCGGGTCTTTCAGGAGGCTCGGAGATGTCATCTTCTTTGTTATGAACCCTGGTGCGGCCGTAGCGGGGAGACAGAAATATGTTTTAGTGCCATTCCAGTATGCACACGCGCCCACACATACACACTTTTAAAAGATGCCATGGGGTGTATTTTTACTTGCGTGTTCTTTTTTCACAATCATCACTGTCCAGGGAGTAGCAGCTCGAGTATGAATCTGTTCTCTCTAGATGGACTCTGCACAAAGGGAAACACAGAAGACAAACAGTGGGACTCCAAGATGTGATGATGTTAGTTTAGTTCACTATGTTTATTACTGTATTGCCTAAATACTTTATGTTGTGTTTGTACCTTGTGGAGGAATCATCGTCATCCATTTCAACAGATTTATGGAAACCCTCGCTACTCATTGAAGTGTAGCTCAGGGCGGGAGGCGCGGCCTGTTCCGCGTGCCTACAAAGTGAAAAAGTTGGAAGCCAATTCAATGCAAAATGTGAAACTTTAGTAAGTGCTCAGTAGGCGTAAACCAATAAGGCACAAAAAGAGCAATTATAGAACACCTATTAAACCACTTTGTAATTCAGGAAACCGCCTGTGATCAGCAGATAGATACTACACAGAATTAGAAGATAAATACTTTCTCAGTACAACACATTCATCTCAATAGGAAGCATATTTCAATCAGACAACATTCATGCTGGTGACAACAACTGACAAATGTTAGTGGCACCTGTACCACAAGAGGAATAGCTTGTTCTGATGCCCTGAAATATATCTCCCCAGTAAAATGTCTAGTCTTTCAAATTTGACAGAAGAAAGGACCTTTAGAGGCTGCTTGCTTTGTCTTTTTAATCGTCCCCCAGACCAAAATTGTTCCAACGCTCTTAATTTGCTACTTTGGGCCTATTTTGCCTCTCGTCAAAGAAATATCACTTAAACGAGTCACTACCCAACAGTGGGAAAGTGAACCCTTAAGACCTAAGGTTAGTTTTAAGTAAATGAAAAATGTCTCACCACCAACTGCTACTATCCATGAGAGTGGGGTCGGGTCCCAGGTCCAGAGACGGCCTTCTCTCAGGCACATAGTAGATGTCATCATCCTCATTAGACGCGCTCCTTCCTCCAGCAGACACCCCTTCCTCAAAGGAAGAGCTGCCCGACGGTGTGGATATCGTCTCTATTTCATTGTCTTCCATCACTTCCTGCGCAGGGTCAGCCGACGGCCGGCGGTCCGATCACATGCAAGGATCGCTGTTGCTCAAGACGTCACAGGAGGTGAACCCATCTGCGTCTGCGGTGACTGAACACGTGAAAAAACAGAGTGAATCTGAGCTACATCTTCAGGGCGCATTAAAGAGGAATTACACCAAAATGGATTTTTATGTTGCTAGGAAAACAAGGAGAAGTGAGTCAGTGTGTGTCAAGGGAAATACAATCCTATGACGTCATCCAGTTGCGTCGCCTGAGCCACTTGAAAGGATTTTTTTTGTTTTTTTTTTACTTTCCTGTACCCATATATAACCTCTTCTTCTGAACGACGTTTAAGGTAACATGACCGTGCCTTGTTTTGTTTGTTCTGTAAGGGAAGTGGGTATGTTGGGGGGTGTTTTTCTTTTGTCAGGCGTGAACAAGACAAACTTCTACCAAGTGGTGGTCTGGATGAAAGGTACAGACTGTCGTTTCATAAGGAAACATGACTAAAGTTCCTTTCAACAACCTCAGCGCAGTGCAATTCGATGCTGTTATAGCATGGCGCTTACTCTATCCTCCTGGTGAATCGAATGAGAAAAAGTCGAGTCAATTTTAGGATATAAGTTGTTGTTGTTTTTTGGCTGAGTGAGAACCTAAAAGTTGCCTCCCAAGGGAGGCTTGTCCCATCACTCTCAGATAGTTAATTCTTACAGTGTCCATGTTACCAAAACAGGAGCAGCAGCTACTGTAATAGTTTATTTTAGTTTCACCTTCTATAAAAAGGCTTATGTATTTGAGCTTTTGCCTCTTTCCGTCGTAATAACACTTCTCTTTACCGGACGTGTGAAAGTTCAGCTCCTCTCAACGCCACAACACACCCGGGCTCCACTTCACATGCAAGTTGCAGAAACACCGCACTAGGATCATCACGTGATTTATTTCCCCAGTAACGTTACGTTTGAGAATTTAAAACGTCTACATCTGTCTATAACATGTCTATAAAATGTCTACGAAATGTGATAGTTATTCAGACAGACTAGGGTTAGCAAAAGACATCGGCCAGACAGACTTAATGTGCGCACAACAAACCGGGAAGTAGACGTCCGCTCTTCTGGTGGTTTCACCTCAGATTAAGATCATATTTCCATAGTGGGCACTAGTGAAGGCTAAATAAAATAGCTTATCTGTATGAACACACCTGGACTCTACTTCCTTATCTTCGCCATGTCTGGACGTTAGCTTGGCTCCGCGCGGCCGTCAGTGACAACTTTCTGCTTCCACTCTGACCGGGGGAGTGGCAGCGAACAGCGAACACTGCCACCTGCTGGCCGGGAGGGCGAACAACACATGGTAAATACATAATGAGAGTGCATGCTGAGTTTAATAATTGCTGTTAGCCTACGGTATGAGTATGAATGAAGTAACTTAGATGACATGAAATGGTGCAAGTTGTAAGCAAGGATATTAATCTGAATAAAATGTGGTAAAATATATTTGAGGGTCCTGTTTGGTGTCTGTTTGTCTCCACAGACTGTCATGCGTTTTATTGTGCAGGACAAAAACTAAACTAAACTAAACTCTCACTGATAATTCATCACAGCTGAACATGTTCTGTCACACTTACACAGCACATTTATAATTTCCTTATTTCAGTTGTCCTTAAGAGTTAGGGTAATCATGATTAAGCATTTGAAATGTGTAACTTTAACGCATAAAAAAATTCAATAGCCTACCTCCTAAAAAGTCCTCCAAAAAAATGCAATTTCAAAAAACGTGCCTTGGGGTTAGGGTTAGATTTAATTTGTGCTCTGAGGCTGTGTTAGACTGTGTATGCTGTTTGTTTATATGCACTGCTGCTTGGTTGTGCCCACTTTCCCATGTGTCGCTCATCCTCTATCTGGACTTGTGCTGCCTTTTGGGTTCCTTCATCCACATGTTGCTCTCGTTGTTGAGCCAATTCATTTAATTGAAATTCATATCTAAAATGGCACCACAACCCTGAGCAGCCTCAAGATGTAAGTGAATACAAATGACTGTTGGAGTTACAACGGAGAAGCAATGAATATTTGTCCAA
Source organism: Beryx splendens (assembly GCA_900312565.1). Taxonomy (NCBI): domain Eukaryota; kingdom Metazoa; phylum Chordata; class Actinopteri; order Beryciformes; family Berycidae; genus Beryx; species Beryx splendens. The sequence continues at coordinate 35,477 of OMOV01091916.1, forward strand.
GTAAACAGAGGGTGCACTTTCCACGTTCTCCTCTTTAAGTTCACTGTGGAAGTCAGTGAAACAAAAGGACAGAGCTGAAATCAAATGCCATCCATAAGTGACACAGGTATCCCACACTGTTATTATGAAGCAGAACATCCCACACCCTAAAATCCCATGAAGATGTCCTGAAGAGACCAGAAGAACCTGCTGACCATTTCACTGTGCTGGTCAGATTGATACTGAGCAGCACAGCCGGCCCCAATCAGGTCTGATTAGGGTCCAAAGCATTCAAACAGCTGGCCCTAATTATCTCTTTAATTAGGTTGAGTTAACCTTTTTATATGAATGTTTCATGAAAATATCACATATACAGTAGAATGTTGACAAATGAGGAAGCTTGTTTAGGCCTATTTGATTTTGCTTGTTTATTTATTTATTTTTGATAGTAATTATACTTCTACATTCCCATTTTATTGCACTCAGACCTCTGCTGAACTTTTTTCCCTTGTCATCTTCACTTAGCCCGTATCAATCTTGCCACTTAATTTAATGGCAGCGCTGATCTGTCTATCTGTCTATCTATTAAACACCATCAATATGATTCATCATAGTCCAAAGCTTTCATTGTTGTATGAAAGACCTCACGCTTTGTCGTCTCAAAAATGCTAAATTTGTATCAGGAGCATGCGTCTGGTTCGAGCTGTGCTGGCTTTCATTTTGTTATTTATTTAAATATTTTATTTGCTTGCTTTCCTTAGCTGTAAATCTATAGTCACTTTATCAATTAGCCTATAGTAACTTCTTGTCCCTGTGCCTTCATGCACTTAATCATCTTCAGTAAAACACAACGCTTTTCCAGACAGCTGCCAATGTTTGTCTCTAAATATTGGCTGAATGCCTTGGTGTTTTTAATTTTCTTCTTGTTTTTTTCTTCTTCCAGTTTTGTCACATGGTGCTCTTTAATTGCTCTCGGTGGGGAGTATAAACTGGATTTAATTGAACTGAGCTTGTATCTACAAAACGTTTACATTGCTTGATCTTCGAATAAGCAAGTTGGCAAAAACGACACACTAAAAATGTCTTTTTAACAATAGCCAACTACAAATCTAAAAGCTACAGGATTACATACAGGTAGCCTACTTAATGCAATCACTAGGTTTGTTGCAGACAATTAACAAACTCCCAAACCCTACGGCACAGTACAGTGGGCTATAAACTCCAGACATTTGCTGTAACACCAAATTAAATTCCCAACTATGAACTGCCACTTTTGCCATTCCGTTTTTCCATCTTTTATGCTTTTATATGTGAATGAAACAGTTGTTCTTTTGTTAGGCGCTGTAACATCCCTATAGAACACAGTCAGCCTTATGGAGGCTACTTTTTTAATCTCCTATGATATCACTATGATATTCCTATAGGAACTTATATTGCAGTAACAGGCTATTTGCCGTGACACCACTCTTCGGGTTTGTATTGTAAGACAGTGTATAATGGCTGAACCTGTCTCTCAGTAGATGAGAATAAAGCGCGGCGCGCGTCTCTCTGGCGACCGTTTCCACCAGACCGCGCTTTGTGTGATGGAGGCGCGAGCAGCGACAAAGACGGAGATGAGGACGGAAACGGTGGGAAATTTGGGGGGTGATTAATGCCCCCGAGAAGACAGAGGAGGAGAAGCATTGTCAGCATGGCCAGTGTTTTGAATTGTTTTAATAGGGACTTGCATTCACATTGTGGCAGTAGGATAAACTGGATGTTCACTGGTTTCAGTGGGAGAAAGATGATTAAATCTGCCAGCAAACCATGTCTGCAGAGACTAAATTCAATTTTCCTAATTTTTGCCATCCACCTTAGCAGTGAATAGTATACAAACCCGATGTTGAAAAGTCTAGTAAAATGGATGCTTTGGTTATATGCAGGGGAACATACATACGTTTGTGCCCCTGCTTTTCTTGCCTCCTCTTTCAATGAATAGAATATTAAATAAGTTAGAGCTTTTTTTTTGACTGTCCATTTTGGAGTTTAGGAGAAAAAAATGTTATACCAAATCTTGATTTGGTTGAGCTATTCCTATTCCCTACTTGGCTTCCTATTTATTTACATTGGAAATCATATTTAATAATTTATTCAAATATTAAAAAGAGTGCTCTGTTATTTCTCCTGGCCAGACTCAGGTTCATGCCAGCCTTTGTGGTGTAGTGGTGCTCTAGCACCTATAGCTTCAGAAAAATGACCCTTGGGTCATATCTCTTGGGAATGGGCCAGCAGCAGGTTTTCGTGTCCCTATCTTGAGAGTGTATCTTTTCACATTGGTTTCGATCATATCCTCATCAAAAAAGTTATCTTGGCATCCTTCTGCATGAACACTGACCCCTCGTCTTCATCACACCAACACTATCATCTACTTTAACTTGGCAAAAAAACAACAAAAAAACAACAAAAAAACAACAAAAAAACGAATCCAGCTTAGCTAATTGGCTAACTTCTTCTCCTGCTCTTGCTTTTCTTTTTCTTTTCATTTTTGAGCATCACTCACACAACTGGTAAGGCATTACGGTCTTCCAGTCTGTGGCTGGTCAACAGCTAGGTTTTGTTTTAACAAGAGCAGTGCAGTGCAGCTGGAAACCTCCTCTGTCTCCATCGCCAAAGCCATGCTGGCAGTCTTCCATTGCCATGGACAAACAAAATGTACATAAATGTATCTAATTGTTCACCCAAGTAAATGTTTATTTTACAATGCATAGGCCTATACAATTCTGCACATCATCACCAGCTGAACAGAGGGTCTGAAATTGTTATGGATACAACATGCTGCCACTCAAAAAGCTTTTTTACAATATTTATATGTGAAGATTTATATGCATAGGCTATATTTTTATTTTCTCCCCAAAAAGCGGTGTAGTGTGAACATGCCCCTAGTTTCCACCAAGGCCTTGTTCAGACTGCAGGCAAATCTGATTTGTTTCTCAAATCGGATCTTTAAAGACAGACTGTCCACACTGTTAATTGCAAGTGATCAGATCGGATTTTGTGTGTCCAGACATCACCAACCTATCTGCATGGGTTGCTGTAGTAACAATGTAGGCGTCAGTAGGATGGTTACGCGGCTAGCTCCGGTAGCTTCCTTCTAGCTTTGCCTGTACAGAAGCCTCCCCCCAAAGTGCCAGCAGACAATTTATTTTAGTGTCTGTCCACAGACTGTTGTTCTCCGTATTGTCCTCCATGTCCATACCGCCAAAAGTAAGTTCTTTCTTCGATACCGCTCTCTCTGCTGCGCAGCCGCTCTTATGCACTTCCGTCACTCTGAATTTGAT